>JABXWE010007615.1:0-40222 GCA_014611495.1 Limonius californicus
TGTTTTTATTGTTTTTTATGGGTAATAAAATTTACTATTGAGCAATCGGGCATTAAACCGCTTACCGTGTTAATAAAGCATAGTTAAACAGCAAAATGGTATTAACAGGTGGTTACAATAAGTAGAAAAGGTTTGCGCACATGACGAACTGTACATTTAAAACCCCTATTTAAATAGGAAGCTTAAGATTACCTTAGTAAGAAGGATGCGAAAGATTATTATCAGTACCCCGAAATATTTTGTCTTTGTCTGTGCGATCCTTCAACCCGAAAACGAATCTTTGCTGACGATTTTACAGTAGAAAACAGATTCTTGAAAAACTAAATGAAGCGTAGATTTTAGATTAGGAAATCTATTTTCAGTTCTTAGAATCGAAAATAAATCTTCGATTTTAGAATCGGAATTTAACTCTCCATTCTAGAATCGGATTTCGATTCTCAATTCTAGAATCGGATTTCGATTCTTGATTCTAGAATCGGATTTCGATTCTCGATTCTAGAATCGGATTTCGATTCTAGACTCGAGAATCGGTTTTAATGACACTGCAGAACCGATTCTTAAAGCTAAAGAAGCGATTCCTATTCTAGACTCGGAATCGTTTGACAGCACTAGCAATTAAAGTATATGCACTTATCGCCACAAATTAAAATTGGTGAGTGTAGTCTTTTTAGTAGGATAACGTTATAAGACTGAATTGGATGATACACAATTTAAGTAGCTAAATCAAGCTCTTTTTGGTAACCAGCAAACCGTATTTAAATAAAAACTTAACTTTAAAAAATAAAATAAAATTTAATTTTTAAAAAGTAATAGCTCTAATCGACATGCAAAATTCAAATTCATACCATCATATAATCTGACTATCCGAGTATTCTAAAACTGCATTTTAAAGATACGAATTCGCGGAGTTAAGATGTTGCATTCCTTAAAAAGTATGAAATAAAATATTCTACGGATATTCTAAAATCCGATATCTGCATAGAAACAATATTCGAAATCTGAATTCGTATAGATAATCCGAAATCCGAATCGACATAAGAAATCCTAATACCAAATTGATTTTAAAAAAATCCGAAATCCGGATCTCTGTAAGAAATCCGAAATCCGGATCTTCGTGAGAAATCCGAAATCCGGATCTCCGTGAGAAATCCGAAATCCGGATCTCTGTGAGAAATCCGAATCTGTGTGAGGAATCCGAAATCCGGATCTAAACCTAAAATCCGAAATCCGGATAAATCCGAATACCGGATTTTTAGCTTTCATAAAATCCGGATCTTCGCATAAAAAAAATCCGGATATCCGAAAATCCGAATCCGGTTGCCAGCTCTAGTTTGAGTGACACCTCATTTGAGAGGTCTCTTTGAGTAGAGCATAATTCTATATTTTGGGAACATTTTATAGAATCAAAACAAATGAAAGACTTCAAAATTATCTGTTTTTGATATTCAGCAAAACGCTAAAAACCATAGGAGGCGAAACAACAGAAGTAAAACAATTGAAATAATTAGTTCTTTCTTTCTCTGTTGTAGCGGGGCGTCTAAAAAGGCGTGGGGTACATGGGCCGGTACCTATTCTGCCTGCTTGGTAATCCAGCAACGAGTGCACCAAAGTAACGTGATGAAGATGAAACACACTTTCTAACTGACATTGTACTAATGCCCACATTTGTGCTTAAATCTATTTGACTTACATGGGCATTCTCATTAACTGATTTTAATGCAGCTGCATTTTCTATGTTAATTGTTTGCTGCCTTACTTCGTTGAAATTCAGACTTTATATATTAATAATAATGTTTATAATCCTTTATAATCGTTTCGTAAAGAAATTTAAATGCGTTTAAGTACTTGTTCAGGCGGTGGTTTTCTGGTTGGATAATGCTTCATATATAAATTACGGACTGCAACCGACATTCACCAAAAATAATCAACAAATCTGTAATCTGGTTATCTGAAAACATCTTACTAAATCTTAAATAAATTGGCACTCAGCTCAGTAGAGAATATCGATGAATTTAATGAAATAACAAAAAAGTAATTTTGGTTACCATGCTATATGTATGTAGGGTTGCGTCAAAAATTTTTAAGTGAGGGCCGTTTCGTTTGTCCATCCTGTGTAGGAAACATGTAATTAAGTTTTAGAATTTAATGTTTGCCTTAAAAATTATACATGTATATAAATATGTCTATAATATATACAGGGTGAAAATTAAATTTTTGCCTAAACTTTAGGAGCTGTAAGTTCGTAAATAAGTATTTTCGAACCCATTATTCTATGCACTTTTCTCATGCTTTGGAAGAACTAGCTTTCAAAGTTTGGGTAATCATTTTAGGTACACCCTATACACAGTGTGATCATTTTATCTTGTAACAAGTAGGTATGCTGCAACTCTCATATGTGCATGAAATGCATAGTTAACTTTTTTACATTACCGTCTCTCGGACAAGCACATGTCGACTACTGTTTTGTCACAACTTAACAAACTTCTGTACGAAGTTGTTGATTTGTATAGATTCTTGTGGTAATAAAAATCAGTTTCAACATATTCTAATAGGGAGAAAACGAATATCATGGTAATTTTGGGATAATGCAGAGGATATGCGGGTATACCCCTTCCATAATATAATGCCTTTAGGCGTTCGGAAAGAAATTTGCGGCAATATGGACAGTTTTGCAAGCCAAAGGTTAGACATGTCACAACTGTAGAAGCAGAAGGGGCGGTCATGGAACAAGTAACTGGAATTCCCTACATAAACCAACGAGCAGTTGCAAGAACTGTAGGCTTTAGCCAAAGTTCAGTATTTACCATTTTTATAGTAAACCGGTTTGAGCGTTATCATGTCACATTAGTGCACCACCTTATTGACGATTATTACCCACGTCGAGTGAATTTCTGCCAATTTTTAAGAAACGAAGTTACTAGTGATCCACTGTTTCTAAAAAAATCATATTTTTTGACAAAGCTACGTTTAGTAACAATGGATTCGTAATAGACACAATTGCCATTTTTATTCATAAGATAATCCACAGTGGATGGGTAAGCACACTTTCAAAGAAATTTTACTGTAAATATGTGGTGTGGTGTGGTATAGTTGACAACTTTATCGTTAATTTCCACTTCTCTGATGGTAGTTTAAATGGGGAATTGTATTTACATTTTTTAGAAAATAATTTGCCTCAACTTTTAGGAGACTTTCCTCTTTAGAATAAACAGCGTATGTGGTTTCAAAATAACGGGGCACCTGTCCACTTCCATAAAAACTACCACAGTGAAACTTTCCATAACAGAATAATAGCAAAAGAAATTCATCCTTGGCTCTACGTGATCCGGACTTGACTCTGTTTGATTTCTTTTTGTGGGGTAAAGTAAAAAACGAATTATACGAAACTCCTGTAGAAACTCAGAAAAATTTACATGAAAAGAGTACTGAATCATTTACGTCAATCACGCCACACATGCTAACTCGTGTTAAAAATTCTCTACTGCCTCAAATTGACTTATGTGAACTTCAAGGTGGACGGCAGTTTAAACATTTATTACGTCATTAATTACTGATTTTCTTATTATTTTTATTTAATTTATTTTGTTGGCAACATAGTTTTATGCTATTTTTGCGTTCCATGTGTTTGTTGTGTTTAAATTTTTAAGAAATAAATATCGTAAATTTACCTATTGCAAAACTGCATCTTATTTTTTACTACATAGTTTGATTGTAGTTTCTTAGTACATCCAACGTAACTACTTCCGTTTTTATTAATTTAAACAATGTAGGGTTTACTAAGATACCTATGGAATACAAACAGCTGTAATGTGTGTAGCCTAACTATCTGTTACAAGTTAAAGTAGTCACCTTGTATATTTCCTTAAATAAACATTTTAAGTTTCACTTTTTTTTCTTGGCGTACGTATACCTACGTACGTAGCGGGTTTTAAGTCAATTAATCAGTTTTTAAATAAATATGTATATAGCATTAATATTTTACCCAATTTCCATAAAAGACACATTCGATTTGAAATTTTAATATAACATTCGGAAAAAAGGTACCACAAAAATTTAGTTTACCTGGTTCCAGTTTGAGATAGTTTTTAGAAAAATATAGTTTAAGGGATTTTTCGTTTTATTTGTATATACTAAATTCTTTTAAGATTTTCTCAATAGTTCGTGTAGCACACAAACATACATATTTTTAAAAACAACTTTTTTGTGTTGTTTTACCTATGAATTTCCGGTAAAATCACAATACATTTCCATACTAGATGTATGCGAAAGCAAAACACTTTTGAGCTAATTATACGTGAAACGTGAACTTAATTAGGTATGAGACGGGGAAAAATCCGGGTAGAATAATTTATTCAACCGGAAATCTGTGTTCAGGGTAGGGGGTCACGTTTGAGCGATACCGGTTTGTAAACAAAGTGATCCTCTAAAAGCTAAATTACGAAAAGTGGCTTGATTTCCACGGAGGAGGTTGTTTACATTCCACTGGAAATAATAATAATAAAGCTTGTTTCTACTAACAAACAATACAATTAAAGTTGGTAAAGAAACTGGAATTTGTTTTTACATTGTTGTTGCGATTAACAAACTTTAATATACTTTGGCAAAGTTTGGGTATCACCCGCAGACGGGCTGCTCAGAATAATTAAGTGAAAATGCGTGAGGCTTCAGGTACGAAGTTTTGACAAGTTCGCAATTCAAGGACTCTCGGAAGTGCGGACAAGAATGGCTCCTCGTCGATAAATCGATGACAAACTCGCTCTACACATAAATAAATACGAACGAATAAATTTGCTTTTATTTCGACCATCAAAGGGCCAGAAATGCGTTGTCATTTCCGCAGAAATGCTACGAAATGTCGGCGAAAAGAGCTACTCGGGAAGTATGCCCATTTTATACCTGATAGCTTTTAGCAAAACGTACTGCCAACGCTTTTATAAAAACGTCCAATTTTGCAAATTCTGTTTAAATGAAATATGCTATGTAAGATAAGAGTAAATGTATTCCCTTTTCAGAAATTACATGTACTAGCAACTTGTTATCCACAACTTTCCGTTTTTAATTATAATTTATGGAAGGTTTTCGTAAAAATGCGTGTTTTAAGTATTTAATTCTCTTTATGTACCTGGAAACATTTTAACCAGCAGTTCGTGGCATACACTTCGTGTTTTCGTATTTAAATTATCAAAGGGTTACCTAGAAAGATGGGTAAGTTTAATTCAATGAAACTATATGTATTGTACTCTGTATAATATAGGACATCAACTAGTAGCCAATGTTGGTTCTGAATTCCCATTGATCTCAGTATAGTTATGTTGTGATTGCGAAAAATTTCATCAAAAAATAAATTCTAAGTATGTCTGTCTGTACGGCAGTGTAGGAGTATGCGCGGCATTGCCATGGAATTTAGAATAGCTGCGTGCTACTCGTGCCAACAATTGGTCAAAGCAATACTAGACTGGAAACTGGGCATGTTTGTTTGGTATAATTGTATCAGAAAATTGAGTTTTAAATGATAGCCGTATTTCCAAATTGGAATATCGCGTACAAGCAGGGATTTCCAAGAATAGAAATGGCCAATCAACTTAGAATAGTAAAATGAAATGTCAATGGACTGCCGCAGGACCAACAGGAATTGCAAGTGGTCCTTGAAGTAGAAAGCATTGATCTGTGCCTCGTTGCGGAAACTCATTTCACCAAGAAGTCATACATTAGATTCAAAGGATATAGAGTCTATCACACCATACATCCAGATAAACAGCAAAAGGTGGAAGCGCAGTATAAAGGAATACAATTTACATTATCAGGAAATAGCTGACCAGACCAAAGAGATACAGACCACATCTGTTAAGGCCAAAACTAAAACTTATGAAGATATTATTATATCATTATATTGACCACCGAGATATGGTATAAAGAGAGAACAATACATTGACTTTCTGCACAGCCAAGGATATAGGTTCATAGTGGGAGGCGATTTTAATGCAAAAGCACATACAATGGGATCTAGATTGATAACAACTAAAAGTAACGAACTTTTAGTAGCCTGTAATCAACTGAAGGGCGAAACAATATCATCTGGTAAAACAACTTATTGACCCACAGACCCGACCAAAATCCCAAACCTTACAGACTTCTTTGTAGTCAGAAATATTTCGGCGAATTACTTGCAAGTACAAGAAGCATGGAATATGAACTCAGACCATTCCCCCATACTCCTTACCGTAAGTTTCATCCAGAAGGCACATCCTAACAGACTGGTCAATAACTGGACTGATTGGTAGAGCTTCAAAATTATTCGCGAAAACTCTATTGATCTATTAGTTCCTCTAAGGACCAAAGAACGATTAGATAATGAAGTAGAACTGTTTGTCAAAAACGTTCAGTAAGCAGCGTGGAAAAATCAAACCTAGAACAAAGGGCAATAACTACCCAAAGAAGATTATGCAACTAATTACTGAAAAAAGAAAAAATAGGAAAAGATGGTATCAGAACAGAGTGCTTGTCGATGAAACAACTTTAAATAATGCTAATCAGCTATTAAAACGTGAAATACAACGTATTAAAAATGATACAGTTGGTGAATAGGTACCTGAGAGAACTTACTAACGACAACAAAATTGACTACTCCCTATGGAAAGTCACCAGGAATTTAAAAAGACCTATACTACAGAATCCACCAATCGGAAATGCTGATGGAAGTTGGGCTCGCAACAACTTGCAAAAGGCGTTCAGATTTGCAGAACATCTAGAGAAGCCCTTTTTAGCCGAATGATGGTGAGGAACCCCCCCCCCATGAAATGTCATCATACAGGTCTATCTCTTTGCTGCCTGTCATTTCAAAACTCTAAAGAATTGTTCCTCAAAAGTCTAAAATCGATGATAGAAGAAAAGGAATTGATTCCCTCCCATCTGTTTGGCTTTAGAGAAAGCCATTCCACAGTAGACCAGATACACAATATTACTGATATAATGCAAAAATCACCGAAAGAAAAAAGTCTGCTCCACCATTTTCTTTGACGTTGCCCAGGTCTTTGACAAGTTTTGATATAAATGCTTGTTTTACAAAGTGGACATGTTCCTTCCCCGACAACATTAACAACTTTTCAAATTCTATTTATCAGGTATATACTTTAGAATTGAGCAGAAGAGGCTTATTCTAAAATAAAAGGTTTTAAGGTAGGAGTGCTGCAAGGAAGAGTCCAGTACTCTATCTGCTGTATACTAGTGACGTCCCTGACCTGTAACATGAAACAATAACAGCATTTGCTGATGATATGGCAGTTATTGCTGTTGGAAAAAGTCATGAAGAGGCTACCGAGAAGCTTCAAACCTCTATTGATAGAATTAATAATTGGACTAAAACTTGGCGCATCAAGTTAAATAAAAGTAAGTCTGTGCGTATCAACTTTACTAACAAACAGAAACAATATCTACCTATCAGAATTAATGATACCCAGATACCACATCCTGAGTCAGTTAAATATCTGGGCATGAATCTCGACGCGAGATTTCGCTGAAATTCCATGTGAAAAAGAAAAGGGAAGAGCTTGGCTTGAAATATATAAAAATGTACTGGTTGCATGGGAGAAACTCCAAGTTGTCTACATACAAAAACAAAGTACTAAGGAGCATTGTTGATGCACCCTGGTATCTCCGCAACAGTAACCTCCACCGCGATCTTGGAATGGTCATAGTTGATCAGACTATTCTTAAATTCGCCAGAAGCCACTAACAACGGTTCCTTTACCACGTGAACATCTATGCGATCCAGCTCCTTGATAACACCAACATAATAAGAAGATTAAAGAGGACCAAACCATTTGAGTTAGCGCAATGATTATATTAGTAAAAAGCAGAGCATTGTACAACAGTGTACACGTTAATTCCAGAGTATAATTAGATCACCAGGCACTAAGGTAGACTAGTGAGTAAGACCTTAGCTTAAGATTTCACGTATATAATTTAGGACAGAATAAAATTACTCTTTGATATTTAGACCAAAATGTAATAGTAGAAATATCCTCCTGGAGAAAAAATGATGGCCAGAGTGTCTTCATTCAAATCAAATGTCTTTTTACGAAGTCTCCTTAGATTTTATAAAAATTTTGACTGCAACAATCGTTTGTTCAAAAATTGATCATCCGGTGTCATTCCATTAATAATAGATTACTGAAAAACTCTTAGGAAGTAGAAGTAGGGAAACAAATTTTTCCTTATCCGAGCCTTATGTGTGAGAATTTCTAAAAGTCTTCAAGATTATATTCATAGCAAATAACTATAATACATCTAATGAGCCAACAGTGCAGTTATAGAACCAAAGATTTGTAGAAACTCCAAAGTAGCAAAATTATATATCAGGGACAGCGTGAATTGCAAAAAATTTATTCTGGGCTTTCATATCATAACAAAGACCTACAAGTTCCGTGTTTTCATTTCAATTAATAAGGAAAATGCGGTGAAAGTTTTATATAATGACAATGAAGTTAACGTTTCAACTTTAAACAGGAGATTACAATGCCAAACTTAAGTTCTAGATTTTAAAGTAATGAAAGCTTTGCTTAAAACTCGTGATATCTATGGTAAGCGCGAGATTCCGACGTTGTGGGCGAGATCTTGACTTGAATTCTTCATTTCGCCCTCAACTTCTATGTCAAGGTTTCAATTTCTATTATCTATACCATATTTCTACTGAAAACTCAAAAATCGGCTTTAAGTTCGTAATTTCTGTAATAAATCTCCACTGAATGTAGTTATCGAATTGAAACTTTTGTTCTTAAATTCTGGATCTGAAGATTTTAATTTAAATTCAATAAATTCAATTTAAAATCAATTTATAAATATCCACTTTTAACTCGAGACTTCCTCCTAAGGTCTCTACCATAAACTCAAGATTTCAAGATCAGGTGAGATTTTGATTTTAAAGTAAAGATTTTTATTTCAAGCATCTAATATCTGTTATTTAATATTTCCACTATTAATTCTAAAATGCCACTTGAAATCAATAGAAATTATATCACTTAATTTGAAATTCAGGATACGGACGTTAAACTTGATATATCAACTTTAATTTGAAAATTTGATTTCAAAATTGACAGCTGGACCACTCAAAATCTGAACTTGCTGGAGATTTTTACTTCTGAGTAACAGATAAAGATTCTGAATTTCAAACTATGGATCTGGAGATCTTAATCTCAAATTACAAATATCCACTTTACACTCAAAACCCTGACTGTTCCATCATAAACTCAAAATAACATCTGTTAAGAATTCGATTTTAAGGTAAAATTTTTTATTTCAAGTTTAAAATATATGTTTCTCGTTATTTCCACTATGAATTCGAATGTACCACTTCAATTCAATCAAAATTACGTCATTAGACTTGAAACTTCAACATTAACTTTGATATGCCGACTACTAATTCAGGATGTGGACTTGAAAGTTGACTTTAAATTCTAGATTTGAATTTCAAAATTCACATCTGGATTTAAAAGAAGCGATTTCAATGTTCTACTCAAAATCTGAGCTTTAGCTAGAGATTTTTACTTCTAACTAACAAATTAAGATTCTGAATTTCAAATTTTGCTGAAATTTCACCATTTAACTTGATACAGAAGCTTTGTAATCCCTTGATTTTAATTTTAAATTTCCGAACTGAATTTCGAATTGACCTCAGTCTATTATTACAATCTGGAGATTGTACAGCTTTAAATTCTTTGTTTATGTTTCATCCTTGATTGTTTGGCATAAAACTTTTGATATCGATTTTAAGCTGAAATTTGAACTTAACATTCGAATTCGGGATTTTAAACTTGAGATTGTAATTTCACACTTTGTAATCGGAAACTTCTGTTCTAAACTTGAGATTTCTGTTATCTACCACATATATCTATAGAAAGCCCAAAACCAGATTTCAAACTCAGAATTTCTATTATAAGTTTCAAGTGATTGTTTCAACTTACACACGGCTAGCGCTATCTTGATATCCAACTGAAACTTTCGTCTCTTAATTCTAGATCTGGATATCTTAATTTCATTCTACAAATATCGACTGTAGAATCCCCCCCTCCCTCCTGAGGGTTCTGCTATAAACTCAAGATTTCAACATCAATTCAGATTTCAATTTTAAGATATAGATTTTTATTTCAAGCATAAAATATCTGTTACTTGATATTTCCACTATGAATTCGAAAATTCCAGTTCAATTCAATCAAAACTAAATCATTAGACTAGAACGTTTCAACCATAAATTAGATATGTGGACTACCAACTCAGAATGCGGACTTTAAACTTGAAATATTAACATCAAATTGAAGATTTGAATTTCAAAATTGACATCTGGACTTCAAAGTAGAGTTTTCAATGTCCCACTCAAAATGTGACTATAGCTAGAGATTTTTACATCTAACTAAAAACTAAGATAGTAATTTTCAAATGTTGCTGCAATTTGAACATTACATTATATCGATTTTAAACTAAAATTTACACTTTAAACTTAACATTCGAAATCGGGATCTTAAAATTGAAATTGTAATTTGACACTTTGCAATCGGAAATTTATTTTCTGAACTTGAAATTTCCATTATCTGCCACAGATTTCTATTGAAACCTCAAGCCCAAGACTGAAACTGAAATTTCAAACTAAAACTTTCGTCTTAAATTCTAGAACTGGAGATATAAATTAGAAAGTATCCACTTCAAACTTAGAAATTCCCCCTGAGGTCTCTACTATAAACACAAGATTTCAACATCAACCGCGATTTCGATTTTGAGATAAAGATTAGCACTTCAAACATAAAATCTCTATTACTAGATATTTGCACTTTGAATTCGAAAATTAGACTTGAAAGTTCAACATCAAATTCGATCTCGTTTTTAAAGTAGTTATTTCAAGCTCTCACTCAAAATGTAAATTTCAGCTGATATTTCGAATTACTCTCAACCTATTACTATTTGAGGATAAGCGGCTTAAATTCTCTATTTTCTGATGTTTCAGGATATCACTTTTGATATTAATTTTAATTTGAGATTTGAACTTTAATTTTAAAGTGTTGACTTTATGGTTTAAATTTGAGTTTAATTACTTAATTTTAATTGTTAAAAGCCGAAATTTTATTGTTAAACTAGAAATTTTGAGATTAAACGTGAGATGTTACAATTCATAATTTAAAATACAAATTCCTCACGATTTAAATTGGATATTGGATATCTTTGCACCTAATTGATGAGATTTTCATCTGCATTTCAGTTCCTGAAATTTACTTTACTAGATATTATTTATTATTAACAAAAAGTGTCCAACATCCAGTCGAAGTATTTTCACATCCTAGATAAGGTAATATTTACAACATTTGAATAATCCGGTGGTATGTTATAATGAAGCAGAACAGTTCGTTAACATCAAAATTGTTTATTTCATGGTTCAATAACAAACGTTCCGCAAAATTCGCCGCTGGAGCTTTAACGGAAATTAAGTTGGGCCCCATAAATACAGTTAATGTGGCCATTAATTCTGTATTTCTGAAATTGCAATCAGCACGTGATTGGTTAGTAAGATAGGGCGTGTGTTATCGACTGAGATAATTCTCCATATTGCACAGAACCACAACACCTAATGTTCTTGTTGTTTCCCACACAACATGTCGCAGGAGCCATGGAAATTAGACCAGTGGGTACAAACCGCGAGCTTCCACTAGACTTCACTTAGATTATTGATAAGCAACTTTGCATTGTAGATCTTCGAGCTTGATTAACATGTTCTATTTTGCATGCATGTTATGCAGATGCCGTTAAATTTTTCAAGATGTGAAGAAAGGGATGTCTGATGGGAAGCTGCAGACGCAACAGATCGCGCTTAGAAAATTGCTCAGAAACGAAATTCCGTTAGTCATACTTCACTGAGTAAGTCTGTGAGAGCACTGCACTTGAACAGATTTTGTTTATCACGGTAGAAAAATCAAAGCACGGCAGTTTTGAAATAACTTCATAAGGCTCAAGGATTTTTCTGCTACTCCAAGCTTACAATGTACTGCTTTCCTTGGTTAACTTCAGAACTAGCCAGTTTTTAAATGAAGCATTTCGGTTTAGGATTATTAGACCAGACAAAGCAAAAAAAGAAACGAAATTACATTTGAGTATTACTTGCTTGAGCGTGAAATTGGAATTCTAAAAATTGCTCTGTGTAAGGACGCAACTTAGCTGCGTGAAAAGAACCGTGGAAAAATATAACAGAAAATTGTCAAATATAAATGTAGTATAAGGAAAGGAAACAAGGGAATATTGGTAGCATTCACGGGAGGGATGAATGTAGGTGAATGGGATAAAACAGCAGGGAGAACTCGTATCGCAACTTAGATTTGAAAGAGGATTTTTTCGCAACTTACTAAAAATATCACGTTATGAACCACTCGATTTTTCAGGGAGAAAGGTAGGCATGCCTACATACGCGAAAGAGTCACGAAAAAGAGATGGAACTCGTGTATGTGGGAGTTTTATTTAATACTCTTAAAAAGCACTTGTACTATACAGATATTGCTTTTAGAAGATCATTAGTACATCTACTTTAAAAAGAACGATAGGGCAATACGCAATTATTAAAAATCTACTTAGAAAGCGCTGAAATATTCATTATTTTTGAGTTAATTAAAATTTCAGTAAAAAATTGGTTGTTAAAATTTACTTAGCCGGGCTCAGCACAGTTAATGTTATTATTCACTGGTACAGCACTGAAAAACTTCATTCAACTACGAATTAGTCCTACCTTGGGAAAGGAAACAATTTTCCCTAACCTCTTTGATAGTATACCTTCGAAGCTATTAGGTTGTTACTACTACGCTACCACTAACACTAACGTGCTAGAAATATGGCGTACAAAGAATACCCTTCTAATAACCTTTAATTTAACAGTTACAAGGCTAAGGTAAAGCCACTACAACAGGTTATTTAAAATAGTTTCAAAAATGTAAATTCATAGTAATTCAAGGCAGAAACTAACAAAAATTTAAATTTAATTTACAAATACAAACCTCTTGTGCGATAACATAAACTAAATTCCTACTTATTGCATTTAGTTTGTACAGATTGCTCATGTAGAATGTTTCCATATGCAAAGAATAGGATGATAAACCTTGTACTACATGTCGTACTTCCATGTTGTACTTCCATTGAACGTATAAAGTATGGAATCTACTCATTTACTTGGTTTTTTGTTGTAAGTCTACCGAAACATTTAAATATGATCAATAAATACTCAAAGGTGCGAGGACAATTTTTAACGTAATGCGACACTTGCAAAACTTATAAAAGAAAATCTTCTTGGCTACATATTTTTAGAGGACAAGACCAACGTCAGTAGTAGAGTTTTCTAGGTAACTTTCAGAAAAATTAATCAAATTTAAAATATTAAACCTTTCAATAAATGCAAGAACCTAAACATAAATAACTGTAGACATAAAAACAAGTTACAAAGTAAAAACATTAAAGCGATATATGTGCCTGTTCTTGAAAAACTAGTTTCTCAACTCTGGGCTCCGTATTCGATACACACAAAATAATATCATTTTCAAGTTCGAGGCGATTTCTTACTTTTGTTTTGATGGCAGTCATAGACGAGAAACTTAATTTGCACAAATATGATGTAACAAATGGCACCAGACACTTCATAGCTTTGTCCGGAAGCTCGGGGTATTCCTGCATTCTTTTGGTCCAAAAATGGTCTACTTTTTTGGAAAAGAAGTCTAGATGCAACATTCCATAACATGCTATTTCAACAAGTTTTTCTTTCGTATTTGTCGAAATTTCAGCTTGTTTCTAAAAACTGATTAAGCATTCGCCTGATTGCCATTACAGTTTTGAATTTTCAATATTACAATTTACTTTTGGCTTAGACCGCGTCGTCATTTGGGAATTACACCCAGCATTATCAGGTAAAGCCCGACCTGTAGCTTGTCTGCCTTTACAAGCATTTGTTCTAAAAGTTTGAGCCATATTTGTTCGTGCTCAATTCATGATCAAATCCAATTCACAATGGAAGTAGAGGAAAATGGCAGTATTCCATTTTTAGACGTACATGTTACACGGAAACCGGATGGCAGCTTGGGGCACGCAGTTTACAGAAAGAAAACACATACAGACAGGTATTTAAATGCAAATTCGCATCATCACCCGATGCAGAAAGCAACTGTGCTGAAAACTCTAACAACCAGAGCAGTTCGAATCTCAGATGCAGAACACCTACAACAAGAGAAAACTCATCTCTTGATGTCGTTACAACAAAATGGTTATACAGCCACAGAAATACAGAGAGCAATCCGCAATGCGGAACAGCCCAAGGGTAAGGATGAACTGGCACCTCCGGAAGGCTTAGCTTTTCTACCTTACAGTAAAGGCACTACTGATAAGATTGGGCATGTTCTTAGAAGGTACAGCATAAAGCCAGTCTTTAGGACTAATGAAATTTTGGGAAACGGTTTCAGATCCGTAAAGGATCATATATCAAATTTGAAATCAGCCGAGACCTACAATATCCCTTGCTCCTGTGGCTCAAACTACATCGGACAAACTGGTCGTTCCATTGAGTTAAGATTGCGAGAGCACAAAGATGATTGCTTGGACTCCAGTAGTTTATCCTCTAAGGACTCCTACGCATCATCGATCACACGATCACGCTCCACCAGATCCGTCCTTGCCCAACGGTGACAGCCAACCAGAACTCCGTCGTTCTGCCCGCCTGGCTCAAAGAGGTTTAAATACCTCCGCTTCCCGGATTTGAGTTCAGTGTTATATTCACTCTGAAGATGCAAGCTGCAATGTCTTGCGAAACGTTAGTTTGTATGGGTTAACAAACAGCTAGCAGGCATAAATTAAGTATTATTGTCCTGGCAAACAAAATACATCAAGATCAAATCCTTGTCCGCCCCAAGGTTTGAATGATATAAGCACACGGCTCTGTTTAGGCAGGCAGGGCCTACGAACAAATGTGGCTCAAACTTCTAGAGCAAATGCTTGTAAAGGCAGACAAGCTACAGGTCGGTCCTTACCTGATAATGCTGGGTATAGTTCCCAAATGACGACGCGGTCTAATCCGAAAGTAAATTGTAATACTGACAGTTCGAGAAACCGCGAAAGCCTCAAAGAATATATAGTTTTGAATTTCTTTAGAGAAATAGTCAATGAGCTGTGGTTTAAAATAGTGCACACTAACTTGCATATCTGCAAACACGTGCTCAGAACTTATGATATTATCATACTTAACGAAGTCTTCCATGAGTTTTTGAATGCACTGGAATTAATCAAACGTCTTTTTTCAATTGAAGTCGATCACATATCAAGTTTCTTTATAAATCCCTTAATTTTGTCTGTGGCTGTTATGGTCTTGCAAACTACTATTCAGAGTATTTAAGTGCTCGAAAATATTAGCAAGTAAAGTCATCCTAAGAAGCCAAAAGGAATTGGAAAATATGTTCTCATATTCCGGTTCCTCTTGCAGGTACATTAAAAGCTCCGCTTTTAACAGGAGAACTCATTTGAAGACATTACCCTTCGAAAGCCATCTTCCTTTCGTGTGATTTGCGTATAAAGAACCCATGTCTTATATATATATATATATATATATATATATATATTTCAGTTTAAAATTTCTTGATAAAACTGAGATTAATTGAAGATTTAATGCCTTTAACAGAACTGAAGTTTTGTTTCTGTTGTTAATAACGCACTTCAAAAAAATTTAAATACCAGAAATATTTAAAGTCACATTAGACCACTAGTTGATGCACATCAAGCTGATATTGAAGCAGAAATGATTACAATTAAAAATGATTTATATTTGGAATCTATAATCGAAAACGTTTAGAGGAATGAAAATGAAAAATACCCAAATTTACCAATCTCGCTTTGGCACGGCACATACATTAACATTTATATATTCGTGTACAAATATTATTAAAACAAATTTAGAAATAAAATATCGAAAGAACATTTGGATCAATGTTTGCGGTAGTCTGTAGCTACGCACCGAATTTTAGAAACATACTAGGAGGACCGTTAAGGATAGCCTATTAAAATTGAAAATATATGTATTGGTTTTCGTATTTCTTGTAACAAGATTTTTCTAATACAATTTAAATTCGATTCACTTTTGGATGTTTTATTGTTTACGAAAACAAATATTTGTGGTGGCCTCCACAGAAGGAAAACTACGAACTGACGAGTGGAATATCCGAAGGCTATGGCAGCAAAAGGCTAACTATTAAAGGGGATAAAGTCAAGGAAACATATTTAACCGATTCCGGAAATGTACCGTTCAAATCGTCGTCCGTAAGAACAGCAACAATGCCAATCTTTTCTATTATAAACATATACAGTGTGATTATTTTATCTTGTAACAAATAGGTAGTCCACACCTCTCACATGTGCATGACATGCACAGTTACCTTTTCTTTTTTGCTATGAAAAATATTTTTTTGTCCTTTGGACAAGCAAATGTCAACTACTTTTTTGTCAAAACTTAAAAAACCTCTGTACAAAGTTGTTGATTTGTATAGATACTTGTGGTAATAGCTATCAGATTCAATGCATTCTAATAGCACGAAAACGTATATGATGTTGATTTTGGTAGAATACATAGGGGCGGTGGACTTAGCAGTATGACAATATGCACAAAGACACCTGGATAGACCCCTTTCATCACACAATACCTTTAGGCGTTTAAAAAGAAATTTGCGACAATATTGACAGTTTTTCAAGCTAAAGGTGAGACAACGACGTGTTACAACTCTAGAAGCCGAAGCAGCATTCATCTAACAGGTAACTGGTAATCCCCGTATAAGTCATCAAGCAGTTGCAAAACTATAGGCTTTAGCCAAACTTCAGTATTTAACATCTCAAAAGCAAACCATCGGTTGCATAGCGGAGTGCTGCGGACGCCGGACACACGGTATTCGTAGTCCAGCACAACCGCGCTGGTCAGTAGTTGGATGGCTGGACCAATATAGTGGCGTATGCAACCGGTCGATGTTTCGGAGGGTACGTAAAACCGTCGGTCCTGGTTGTTATGCAAACATCGTTGGCAATCGTAAACCTTGTACTGGAACTACAAGAACTAATAATAATAATATGTACTAGTTGGATGATTCCAATGTGGTTTATAGTATGTGTTGTCTGAGTTTACAGATCAGCCACTGATTGCACTTTTATGGAGAGAACATCCTCTTTGCGAATTTGAATTCGGATCACCAAATTTGTGCAATCAACCAATTCTTTAATACAAATTGACAAACACCACTAATCACGTGTTCGGTGCAAACGAGCCACAACTGTAATATCAGCATAAACATTTTCCTAACAGTACTCTACCAAAATATGATTTTGCATTTAATCCGACTCAAAAGGGACCACAACAACACTGCCATCCTTGAGCCGCTTTGAATTAATGTAAAATTCTAAATATAGTGTTTCTACAACCAACTAACTATGTTGATACAATTTTGATAGCATGTGGACGATATACATGCATGTTTAATACATTTAAGAAGTTGTTAACGAGCCCATTCATAATCAGATTCGTATCAGAAAAGCTTCATCAAAGACGATGCCTACATAATATGGATACCATTTACTCGTGTGTTTCATTACATTTAAGTTAAAAGTAAGAAAAATGCTAAGCCACAGTCTCATGCCTTTGCTACGTGCGTTTCCAAAATCATCGCTCTCATTTAGTAGAAGTTTCAAAAATGGTTGTATATTTATACCCATTACTGTTTTAGAGGTTTGCTTCTTCTTCTTCATTAATTTTTTCTTTGTAGAGAAGTTTTAAGCTCTGGTGTCATTCTAATTGTTCCTAACTATTCGGATAATGTCTATCTATCGTTCTCTGTTCCTGGCGTTTGTGGTGGCATGTTGTAGCATATTACCAGTTAGTTCTTTGACTTGGTCCGTGCGTCGCGTCGGTGACCTTTTCCTTGTTCGAGTGTTCTCGTCTGTCACACAATAATCTCCTTGACTTATTTATTTCCTCTAGCAAGGATATGTTTGTTCTTTTAGCTGCCCACGGGAGACGAAGGACTCTTTTCCAAACCCATGGTTTTAGGTCCCGTTTTTTATTGTCCAAGGCTTCGTCGTATGTAGCATAATGGGTAACACTAAGGTATATACTGTAAATTTTTCGTGTTGAGTATTATGCCGCGAATTTTTCAGATTTTAGGTAGGCCCTTCGTGAAACCTCTAACCATTTCACATCGTCTTCTAAAATCTGCTGTTTCCACCCGCATTGGCTGTAAGTGTTTCGAAGTAGACACACCGACTGACCACTTCAAATTGTCGTATGTGTTTGAAGTCCAGACGGTTATTGTTTTTGCGATCGATGATAATAACCTTAGTTTTGTCTTGGTTTATCTGTAAGCTATATACGGGGTGTAAAAGAAATAGTGTAACAAACTTCTAGGACTGGTAGTACTCGTCGAAACAAAAATAGCCTCGAAAATTCGTTTTAAAGGGTAGTAGACAGAGATGGGGAGGGGTGTTTTGCATGATAACTTCTTTATTTTCAGTATTAAATGTTAGAAAATATTCGACAATTGTTGGTAAAATTGTTTTCAAATCGATAGATCCAACCGTTAGTCAGATTTAGAATTGAAACGTCATAAGGATAGTTTTCACAGGGGAGGAAGGTGTTTTCAAAAAAACAGCCAATTGTGCGAGTACTTATGGGGCTGGATTTACAAAGAACATTATTTCCGGAACACCCATCAGTGGAGCTGTGAAAGCCATTACGGTGTTATACAAGGTAGACATCAAGTTCTCTTATCTATTATATGTGGCCTGGGGGGTCTTTCTTTCAAAATTTTGTACCAATATTAATAGTAGGTGAAGTGGAGGACATCGCTTACATTTTATACTAAATGATTTGCTTGGACTGTTGGAAGATCTACCTTAGGGCAAAAACAAATCATGTATTTTATGCACAATGCACAATGGTATCCTTTCTCATTTTGCCAGAGAAGTTAGGAAAACATGTACAGAACGCGTTTCCTACAAGATCGTCAGATCTCACTCACCTAGGTGTTCACTTGTGGAGCCATCTTTTTCGTATTTTGACAGCCCACCAATAGACGCAAATGAACTATTAAAATATCGTCAACGTAACCAACCAAAATTTAATTTCCGAAGATTGATTTAATTCAAAAATTAGATCTTCTAAATGTTCCATAAATATATTACCTAAAGTGGTGAAATTGGACTCCCCATTCGTAAACCATATTCCTAAACATAAATTTGATGAGTAAAAATATCGTAATTTGATTAATGTAGGTAAATATTACAGTTAATTTTCAGGAAAGAAATTACTGTAGCCGGAAGTAAAGAACATTTAAACCTCTGAAATTGCTATTATAGTTATTATATTATATTATATTTTGTATAAATATTATCACAAAAGAAATCAAAAAATTAATTTCTTCAACTTTATTACGTTGTAAATAAAAACAGTGTAACAGGAGCACTGAGATTGATTTTCGCTTTAAATGCCGTTAAGATTTGTTGATTTTAGGAAGAAAATCTCTTGCTGTAAAATATCGTCACAGGAAACCACGAATACCTCTAGTTTGCCTACGATTTTTACTCTCCCGGGGAAAGCTTTTAGCGGTAATAGGCGTACGACACACAATTTGCAGGATATTAAAGACCATTCTGCCAGGAAACCTCTGTTCACTACATCCTGTACCAAATTAACTCCCAATAGGCCAGGGAAATGGTATTCAAGTGCAATTCACTAGCGATAATTGCTTCTTATTCAACAATCTATCCCGAATAATACAGCAATATTAACAGGATCTCAGTAGGTTACTCGAATCGTTCTCACATCTCGCTCCTGGCGTCAGCGGCAGGGGTGCAATCCAATGTTTCCATTTTCTACCTACACACCCCTCTTAATCTAAACCCGATAACTTGTGAAAAGGAACTTTAAAAAAGAGCGCAGCGTCCCTGATGAAGCTTTAGAATAAATGAGCTTTAATAAAATGGCTTAAGGTAGATTCAATGCGGCGACATGAAGTGCACCGCACGTGACGAGGATGTCGATAGCTTCATTCTGTTCTCTTACTTTGCTTTAGAGACGGTTAACCGACGCTTCGGAACCCATCTAAGGCCATTTTTCTTCACGTTGTAACGGCCTGAGCCTTTTTGTTAACAAAACCGGCGTTTTTATTCCATTCGCCTTTAATTCCAGATATAAGCGCCCTAATGACTTTCCTCACGTCACCGCCGAAAATTTTAAACGCTTTTCGATTTCCCTGCTCGTATAATTGACAGCCTGGCATTGTTTGCATTTTTGTACAGAGTCCGCCGTCTACGGAGCGAAACCTTTCATGCCGTAACTGACAAGAATAGAAAGGGTTAAAATAACGAAAGCGTTGATGTGCAAAAATACTTCAGACAGAAATATCGGGTCGAATTCGAAGCTCTGTTCATCTTGATTCCAGCAATATGGATGAGCAAGATTGACGTACTGTACTGTTATGCCCCGGCATCCATTTTCACCTTTGTATGTGTATCATCGACGATATCTCTCGGGGTTTTCATGGTTTCCGCGTCGAAACTTTCCAATTATCAGTTTATGGATCGGAAATGTTATGTGAATACCTAAAAGTCATTACACATGTGTACAGTTACAATATTTTACCAATTACTCCACTAAAAGCTCGTGTATTTGGGTTACACGGAAGACTAATGTGTTGTAAATTCAAAAACGTTTACAAAGGAATGCATAAGGATCTTGATATAACATTGCAAACATTTAAAAGAAATGTTTATGTGTTATGCAAACATAAGAGCTCGCAGTTTCAACTGCTTTGTATAGCGTTTATTTCCATTTTTAAGGAGGAAAATGTTCTCACTTCAAATAATACCTTTTCAATTTTTATAAATTTTGGTGGTTGTTAATTTGTTAGTGCAACGATCATGCAATGATAATTTATTAATACATTAACTTAAAAACATTAGTTAGCATATTAATAACAAAAAGTCTATGCACGTTTACTTGATACTAAAACAATTCTAAATACAGTGACTTATTGAGGAACGAAACTGTGCTTTGTAATTCATATTGTATCGGCAAAAATTTCCTGCGGGCATGATGGCGGGCTTCACAAAATTAATTTTTCTGAGTTTCACGAAATAGATATCGATTTTCCTTCAAGGCATCGCCCGGTTTGTCAATGCCGTCTTTTATGAAGCTCGGACTTATTGATGTGCTTCTAAAAAAACACATAGCGCTTTAGATAAAACTTGTAAAGGCGATAGGACATACGTAAAGTTTTCTTTTCTGCTAATACCTATTTTAATGCAGTCTGGGAATCTCGGAAGCCTTATATTATTAATTTATTAAGTATTTGTCAGAGATGAAGCAGAAGAAAGAGTATATAGTATTGGATACTATATACGGTATTATACAGCTAGTTGCCGCCTTCCCGTGCCAATTCGCCACACATCTCTATCAGCCGCATCTTCGACGGTTAATCCTCGTGACTCCATTGCTGCTCGTATTCCTTCGTTCCCCGACCGTCTGGGTCTTCCTTTTTTTCTTTTGCCCGGTGGTGTCCATCTGAAAACTCGTGAGGGCCATCTGCTGTCTTCCATTCTCATTAGGTGTCCGAACCATTTCAGGCTTCTTAGTTCGATTCTGTCTATTACAGTTTCTTGTGCCTTCATTTTTCTTCTTATTTCCTCGTTAGTGATATGTTCCCTTCAGGATATTCCCGCACTTCTTCTTAAATAATCCATTTCCACGGTGTTTAGCTTCCTCCTGTGTTCTACATTTATTGTCCATATTTCAGATCCATAATACAGTACCGACTCTACCAACGCTTTTCCAATGTGTTTCTTCGTATTATTGTTAATATGTTTGTCCCACCAGACCGAGTTTAAACATCCTATTATTCGCTTACTTTGCTCTATTCTACTTTTAATTTCCGCAGATCCAAATCCATCTGTAGTTATAGTGACACCTAGATATTTATATTTGTCAACTTGTTTAATTTGGGTATCATCATTTATTAGTATTGTGAATTTTGCTTCGGAGTTTGTCACTAAGTACTGTGTTTTATTAATATTTACTTTTAGGCCCCATTCTTCATATGTTCTGTATAGCCTTTGAAGCATAAATTCAAGGTCGTAGGCATCTTGGGCCATTACAATTTGGTCGTCTGCGAAGTTTAGCGTATATAGACATTGGTCGTTAATTGGAATTCCCATTCCACGAATTCTCCTTTTCCAATCTTCCAACGCACATTCTATGTACAAGTTGAAAAGAAGGGGGGATAAACTGCAACCCTGACGCAGTCCTTTAGATGTTGCAATTGGGTTGGATAGATATTCATTTTGTTTAACAAATGTCTTGTTACCTCTGTACATTTCTTTAATAATGTTTATTAGATGTTGGTCAATATTAAGTTTTACTAGGGCCGCCCATAATCTTGCCCTTGGGATGGAGTCGTACGCCTTCTCTAAATCGATGAAGGCTAGGTGAGTCTCTTCACCTCTATCCCGTCTTTTTTCAGTTAGTTGTTGTATTATGAATAAATTATCGACACACCCTCGTCCCGTTACAAATCCACTCTGTTCTTCACTAATTTTATCTTCGGCACTTTCTTTCAATTTTTGTTTATTATTTTTCCGAATAGTCTGCTCAAGGTGCAGTTGATACTTAATCCCCTATAGTTATTTTTGTCTTTTCGCTCTCCTTTCTTGTATATTGATATCATATAAGATGTTTTCCATTGTTCTGGTATTACGCATTGTTCGATACAGTTGTTAACTAGGTGGCATAGTCTTTCTCTTAGTGCTTGCCCGCCATACTTTATCAATTCTGTATAAGTGTTGCCGGGTCCCGGAGCTCTGCCATTTTTCATAGTTTTAATTACTTTATGTAATTCGTCTTCTGCTATTGCAATGTTATTATTATGAGTTATGTTCCTACTGTTTATTTCCGTTACCTCGTATTGAGCCCTATCTTCAGTTAGCAACTTTTTATAGTGTATTGTCCAGTCTTCCATGTTTATCTGACTCGCTACTCTTGTGTTATTGCTAGTTTTCATACCCTTCAAGCATCTCCAGACCTCAGTCGATCTTGATCCTCCAATTAGACTCTCAATCTCTATGCACTTTCTTTCCCAGCTTAGATTTTTCTCTTCTTTAATTTTATTTTTAACATCTCTATTTAGTTCCTTATATATGTTCCACTTTTCTCTTGTTTGGTTCACTAACCAGTTTTGATATGCTTGTTTTTTACGTTTAACAGCTTCTTCTATTTGGTCATTCCACCAGATTTGGTTTCGTCGTTTTTTACTGATAGTTTCACCCAAAGCTTCTCTAGCAGCTTGGTGTATAGCTTCTCTTATATTTTTATGGTCCTTCTCTACATCTTCCTCTGTAGCTGTCCTACTTAACAGTTTGGTCAGTCTTCTCTGATATAAGTCTTTGATGCTTTCGTCTTGTAGCAAGTGTAAATTGTATTTGACTGTCTCTTCCTTTGTAGCGGTTCCTTCATTTGAGTTTGTCTTTTCCTTCCTTTTTGCGCTACCGTCGAAATATTGTAGTAAAACTTCACTGATTAGTAGATAATGATCGCTACTGCAGTTGGCTCCTCGTTTGACCCTTGTGTCAAGAACTTTAAACTGTGGGTTCTTTTTCTATTGTTCTTACTTTATGTTTTTTCACTTTTGTAAAATTATGAACATCATGTCGTCAATTTGATAAATTTAACAGTGATTGTAATCAACTTAGCGAAAATTCCAATCTACCATAAAGGGTGTTTAGAAGGCGGTAGATAAAAGTTTACTTAACAGGATATTCAGAAAGTATTAGACAAATTACATATCATAAATTAAGACTGGTTCATAGTTTCACGTTTTATATTTAATTGATGCTCTAACACAGTGGTATTCAACCGGGGGTATGACAAGACATCTTGAAGGAACGTAACATTTTATACATATTTCATGAAGGATCAGAGGTACAGAAAACAATTTCTTTCCAGAACGAACTTGTACTGTTTTCTATTTCTAGCGTTTCCTACTGAGCAACAAAGTAATAGTTACCCGTGGTATAGACTACTAATTTGCAAGTGTTTTACAACCACTGGACAAAGACATTTTCTCTATATCTTTAAATGTTCAATTTATTATTTTACCGTCAGACTTACTCTAATCAACAATGAAATCTACTGTAACTTGAACCACGCACCAACAACTTTGAGAGTAGAAAGTTGAGTGGAAAAGTGTCTCTAGGGGTATGGGGAGAAAAAAGTTGATTACCACTACTCTAATAGAGCAATCGTTAACTGAAAAACTTTTACAATCCTTATAAATCGTTTATAGACAGCCACATAAAACTTTCATTTCCCAATAATGTTATTAAATTATATCTTGTTACATGTGCTCTTCAAGCCTTTACCATAATGAACCCACATCTTTATCTGCAGCTATGCAAAACATTAAGGTTTCACAGCTATTCATTTGCTTCCCTCTAAATGAGAAAGAAGTTAGAGAATTCTATGAATACTGCAAAATTTTGTAGTGAAAAAGTTATTCTCATTCAAAACGTATATTCCACAAATAAACGATGATCAAACCATAATCAAATACACCGCGTCAAGTACATGAAATTACGTCTTATTCTCATGCACATTAATAACTAATTAAATATAATATATTCAACAACAAACCGTAAACGTGCTGGATCAGGGCGACAATTATAAACCCAAGACATATCTACGTTTTATAACTTATTAGCACTTATCATGTTCTAAATTATAATTTTTCATAAAGTGTATTAAATTCATTGATTTATAACCCAACCTGCAAATCGCGTATTCCGTCTGATACAGTACTTAGAAAGAAACTTATAGATGGGGTGAAGAAAATGCAACGCATTCTTGATAATGCGTGTTCTTGGTAACAACTTCCTGAAAAGCATGTATGTGAAGTGGGGTATACACAGGAACAGCCTAATATATGTCTACAGAGCCCTAATAAGATTTAAAAACGACTATGCGTGTATAGCTTACTCAATAACGAAACCATCTAAAACTAAATTATTAGACCCGACTCACAATACCGCTTTAAGGATAGCTATAGGAGCTTTTAGAACAAGCCCAGTAAACAACATACTGGTCGAAGCAGCAGAACCACCACTGGAAATGAATACAAAACAACTAACACTAAGCAGACACTATGCTACATAACCAAATTATAAGGCAACACCAAGAATCCAGGTTAGAATAAAATATTTGGAAACAATACAAATATGAAAAAAGTGACATTATTACACCAGCAGATTCGTACGTATTTACAGGAAAGGCAACTAACACTCCCACGTACAGAACAAGCATAGTATCATAAATATCCTCCCTAATTTCTTACCCAACTAAAAATGATCCTTAACCTTACACAGCACTCGAAATCACAAACTCTGCGCCAGCTCTACAAAAACTATTTCAATAATATTAAAGAAAAACCACAAATAATATTGCTTTATTTACACCGGCGGGTCCAAATACAACAACCGGATCGGCGCCAGTATCTATACAGAAGAAACTACCCAAACATATCAGCTACCACCTTACTGTAGTGTAGTGTATACACTGCTGAGGGTTTCTACATAAAAAAACCAACAAGTTTAATCAAACAGAGGAATACGACAAAAATCGTTCAGATTCTTTGAGGGTGATATACAATATTAAAGACATCTGCACAAAGATAATTGAATTCTAAATATCCAAGACGGTATACACACAGAAATCTATAATCAAGGGAAATAGGTAACTATTATCTGGGTACTCTCACATAGATATAACGGGAAACGAGAAAGCGGACCAAGCTGCAAAAGAAGGAATCGTCCAAGATCTACAAGATATACCAGTTCCAACGAGTAACATTAAAAATTAATAAAAACTAAAATCAAAGAACAATGACAAAAGAATTGGGAACAAATGGTCAACAATAAGCTTAGAGAAATAACGAGGAAATCGAAGAGTGTTCAGTACTTGAAGACCGAAATTGCAAACCATATTAGCAAGATTTCCCAATATGTAACACATGTAACACAAATAACAGTCAAACAGGAAGAAAACACTACATAACCACCACAATAAAACAGATAGTACAGAACAAAATCTTTAGCTATCTGAAAGCCACCAATCTAATTAATAAAATATAATCTATCGCTAACGGACAGTGTTTATCTAAATATTACAAAACTTTTAATATTACTTGAAGAGACCTAAATTTTAATAATTTCAGGTTTGTTTGGTTTACGAACGAATATTTTTACCCTTAAATATCATACTTTATTCCGGATAGTCCGTGAAAATGATCGCTTTGAGTGTCATTAATACCATTATTTCGCAAAAAAACCGTATTTAAATTAGGCGATTCGATAAAAGTATTGGCCTCGATAGTCATCACACGGTTGTCCGTTAAATCTACACTGTATATACTTGGTAACCCCCTAAAGGACTCTTTACTAATCACACTAACGCGGTTCTTGTGTAAAACTAAATTCCGTAGATTTATCAAGCCCCTAAACGCGTCTGCCTGAATGTCGCTGATGCAATTGTTTGACAAATATAAATAACCTAAATTAATTAATCCCCCAAAACTATCGGCTTGAATAACAGTAAGGCTATTATTTTGCAAATATAAATAATGCACTATTACCAAACCCTTGAAACCAAAAGGTTCTATAACACTAATATTATTGTTTTCCATATATACAGATTGGACACCCGACAACCCTTTAAAGTTGTCGGTTTTGATAGCACAAATATAATTGTCATGTATGTAGAGCCTACTAGCACTTACCCCCCTAAATCCGTCAGCTTGGATGCTAACAATACGATTATGTTCTAAGTTAATATTACCAAAATTTAATCCATTGAAGTTATCGGGTTGTATCACTTTAAGTTCGTTGTGGTCCAAATCCACAAAACTCAATTTGGGCATGTCTTTAAACGTATCTACTGGAATAACATCAATGCTGTTATTAGATAAGTGTAAGTGAGACATTGCTGACAACCCTTTAAAGCTTTCAACGTGTATATCCCTTATTTTATTATTTTCTAGATGTAACCCTTTTAATTTAGACAAACCTCTAAAAGCGTGAGGCTCAATAAACGTAATTTGGTTGCTATTTAGGTACAACTCCTGTAACTCCGATAACCCCATGAAATTGTCGGTTTGAATAACATCGATTTTATTATTTTCTAGCGACAAGATGAACAAGCTTGACATACCTTTAAACGCACCAACTGAAATTTCTTTGATTTTATTATCATGCAAACTCAATAATTCCAGAGATGGCAGATCACTTGAGTCATCTTCGTTTGATAAATCGGTATGTATTAGGGATTCCAGATCTAGGAAAAGTTCCTTTATGTAGTTCCTTTCAATATACAACGTTTTTAACTTCCGTAGATTTTTCAAACAAGCTCTGGTTAAAGTCTCAATTTTATTATTCCCCAATTCAATATTTTCCAATTGCCTGTTATCTTGAAAAATATCGTTTGGTAAATCGCTAATTTGATTGTCTTGCAGATACAGAGCTTTCAACCGATTCAAGTTTCTGAATGTGTCCGAATCTAAACTAGAAATTAAGTTCTGCTCTAAAACTATAGTTTCAATAAGTAAAACTCCTGCAAAAAGACCAGGTGGTATTAAACTGAGTTTATTTTTAGATACCTCCAAGGTTTCTAAATTAGGTATGTCTTTCAAGAAAGCGTTACTTAATCTTTCGATTTGGTTGTTCTTCATCCTAAGAGTTATAAGCGCAGTCAGATTTTTAAAGATGCCGTCTGTAAACTGGTTAAAACAAGTAATGTCAACCCTATCTAGAACTAATTCTATAATATCGTTTAGTTTAACATTTTCTTCTTCGACGTTTCGTTGGATTTCTTGAGTGAGTTGATTCACTGAATCGCACTGGTTTTCACATCTAATTTTCTTCCAAGCTCCATAAACACATCTCGTTGAAGACTCCACGTTCATGAGAGTTGTGTCCAAAACGGCAAGCAACCAAATCCATTTCCAACAATAAGTCATTTTCAGCTAGAACAAAATAGAAGATTGTACCTTAATTTTCTTATAAAAGATTATAAATATAAATATTTAGCATACCAAAAGTCTTATTCCTAAATACGATACAGTGATTTTTTATGTTATATTTTAATCATATTTTACATTCTATTATAATGTTGATTGAACAAAATTTATCGACAATACTTCACAGAGCTAGAAAGTTTGACACCCAAACTCTCTAATAAAAATAAATTACCAAGTAGCTTATAAAAATCTTATGCTACCCACCACTCATAATTGCCCAGTCCGGTAAGTAACTGTGAGAATTTAATGCTAAAAAACATTCCATTGAATTTCTACCGTTGGGATTCGACGTTAAACTGTAGGTTCCAGGAAAAACACGTGGTAGGGGAGAGGCCGGTACCTAATCATCATCATTGACAGCCTTTTCGTCCCACTGCTGGACATCGGCTTCTTTTCTACCAAGGTAGGGACACGTACACGGAACAATGTTGAACCCGAACGATAGAAATTCCAGAGAAAGTCTTCAAAGTCTTCAAAGCATTCAAATCTCACGGTTGCAAGCCGGATTGGGAAATGGTGTGTGGTGGGTTGCAAACAAGATTTTTTTTCGAACCCAAGCGAGAAGCAACGTTTTACTCAGAAAGCGAGCGCTCTACCAACTGAGCTACCACCACAAACTTGGTACCCAATAGCAGGAAGAAAAAGACTGTTACTGATATAGTTTCGATAATCCGGACTGTGTTAATTCGGACACTGCTAAGATTCGGATAGTTTTAGTGTTTCCAAAAATATTTTTTTTTAAATGAAAAAGAAAAATTCACCACCAAGTGCGCTTGATCTAATAAATTGCACTCCCTCACATCCATCAGAGGATGTATTAAATTTTAATACAAACTTTAGAGTGATGGTTCCATCCCTCAACTGCATAGAACAGCATCACAATGTGATACAATCGGTAACAACAAATATAAACGCCAAAGTTGAATTCTATTGATTCACACGTTAGTTCTGAGGAACATTAAGTGGGACAAAATGACAACAAATCAAATAATAGATTTAATTGAAGAGGCTTCAAAAACTGACAATTTTAACGGAAACATCTGTCCTGAATCTCTAAAAACTCAAGGCATTGGTTTTTACAAAATATCTAGCCATAGTAAATGTGTGTCGTTGATATTTCCGAAATGTTTAATCTGAATTGATTACCAATTTATCGATAATAAGATTGGAAAAACGCGAAATCGTAAGCAGAAATATCACGTGTTTATTTGGTAGCATTTTTTATGTAATGGCCAACTATTATTTTTGAAACTAGAATGTTTTAGTAGATAACCTTTACACGAATCTAAATAATCTAATAATATTTTGCTAAATCCTCTAGTTTCAAAACTAAAGATGCAGCACGTTTTTAAACATTCCTTTTTTTAAACCCATTTCCTCAGCTGTTAAGCTACTTGGCATAAACATTAAGTTACTAAATAGCCTTTAAACATTATAATGAGTGTACAAATATTTATGAAATAAAAATAAACTACATCTAGACTTTTTGAAAAGTTGAAACAAAAATTTTTCTAATAAATATTTAAATAGAAATATTTGGTAACTTCCCAGATAAAAGATTTACAAAATTATTTTTTAATTGTTAATGAATCTCGCTTCTGAAGCCTTCCAGGAATTTTTCACTATGATAATCTTAGTTACCTCGCCACTCAAGAATCTCTAATACAATTGACAGAAATCTGAAGTATTACCTACTTTGATAGCCGTTGTGCTTTCGAAACACAATACAAAGTGTAATGATAATTTAAAACTGTAAACCTTTTGAAATCAGTAAATATACAGGGTGTCCCAAAACTCCTGGGACATAGAGCTACCACGTATTCTAGAGGTCAAAATAAGTCGATTGGACCCAACTTTGTCATCTTACCAAAATGTACCGTTTGCCCGTGAGAGGAGTTCAAAGTTTACTTAAAAAATCACATTTTTGTATGCTGTTCAGAAACGTGTGAACCAATTTTAATGAAATTTGGTACATGGGCACTTCAAAGGAAGCCACTACTTTCAGTAACGAAAGAAACTCAAAGAAAATTGGAGAAGGGTTACAACCACCCCCACCCCCTGATAAATTTGTTCAGAATTTTTTTAAGGATGATGATACGATTCTATGTTTTTTTAAGGTGAAGACTTATTCATTAGATTCATTTTTGACTCTTGTAAAAACTCCGTAATTCGTATAGTTTCGAAGAAAAAAAATGTTTACTCAAACACTGATAACCGATATTATTATTGCAGGTTTTGTATTACAAAATTTAGTTGGCCGTAGACACAAAAATAAAACTTTTTTACAATAAATGTTCAATGTGACCTCCACCTTCATTGCTGCAGAGGTCAACACGTCGTAAAAAATTGAAATGCACCCTTCTTAAAACATCGTCGTTTTCTCATAGTGCGTTTACACCATTTAGAATTCTGTCCCACAGTTGTTCAGCATTATTAATTTGTACCTCGTATACTTTTGTTTTTAACGCTCCCCACATGAAGAAGTCACAAGGATTTAAATCTGGAGACCGCGGTGGCAATTGAATGGGTGCTTCTTGTCCCCTACCAATCCATCTACCAGCAAATTGTTCATTTAGATATTCTCTTACGGCACGTGCAAAATGAGGTGGTGCACCGTCGTGCATGAAAACATGTTTTGACGCAAATTAAGGGGTCTTCTAATAACTCTGGCAAAGATTAGATTTTAGATTTTAATATTTTGCTTGTATAGTACCTTTTGAAAATTAACAATGAAGTAACGAATTTCCCTTTCTATTTTTTTTTTCGGATGAGTCAGGTAATTAAGCTTAATGACTTGGCATTGTGTACTTTCCCAAATTAAAGGGTATGATGCAGTCTTAGTTGTGAATTTGTAGCGTGTAGTAGTTGTACAGGTATTAAATTTATTTGTGTTTCGCATTATTATGGATCTTTGGAGACCCTTTGACTGCGATGTGATAGTGGTAGCGACGAAGAAATTGATGTTGTAAATTTAGATTCCAGTCATTTCAGTAATGCAGTAAAAAATAAAGAAAAAATGCGTCGTCACCTTCCCGTTGAAGCGGGACAACAACAATTACAATTACAACAACATTATTATTTTAAACGTCTACAAAAATTTATAACACCAGAAATCAGTAAAGTTTTTTGTAGATGGTAATAATTACGGCGCTATTAAACGTGTTCGGAATTGGCGGAAGTTCACTGGAACTGTGCGTCACATAATAAGAAAAGGTTGTGCGAAAGACTGTAGAGAAGCAGTAACTCGGCAACTTAAGAAAATTGATGTGAGTAGTTGTCTTGTGACAGTTCAGCCCCCAAGGCCAAGTTAAGAATGGTCGTAGCAGGTGTATGGTAATGAGTGTGTACCTGTGAGGTGTGTAAGGTGAGAGAGTGTATGTAGGTGTATGCGTGGGTGTGAATAAGGTGTGTGTGTGACAGGTGTGAGAGGTGTGAGAGTGTGTAAAAGTTGAAAATGCGAGAGTGAAGAAGGAGCGAGATGCGAAATGTCGAATGGTGTTAGTAGGTCATGGAAGTGAAAATGTGTTGAGTAAGTATAAAATGAGAGTGTAATCAGTGTGTGTGGGGTCAGGAAAGGTGAAGTCTGGTGTATGAAATAGATAATTGGAGCGAGTATCAGTTTGGGGGGTCAGCAAAGGTCATGAATGGCGTATGAAATAGATAATTTTAATGAGTAAATACAATTTTGTGTGTGTGTAGGGTCAGTAAACTTTATTTAGGTCAATATGAAAAATGTTAAAGTTATATTTGGTAATTCTTATTAGGAGATGTGTTGAAGACTTAATGTTGCCTTAAGAAAGGCAGTTTTGGTGTGAAAATTAAAATATTTAATTTTCCTTTTCGCATTCACAGAGTGTTTTCTTACAAAATGGACAGGGTTTGGTGTATTCCCTGATTAATGCATTGTTGATCATATATGATGCTATTTCAGCCGTAAATTCGGTACCATATTCGAGAATGCCGAGATTGATAGCACGTTGGGATCGTTTATAAAATATGCGGTAAATGGGAGTATCGTGTTTAAAAAGCATTTTAACTTTATAGTTACCTGCATTTATGTTAGGTTCTATGAGCTCTTTAAAAAGAAAAATTTCGTCGGGGAATTCATCTAACTGTAAATAGTTGTAATGTTTGTAAACCGTATAATTGTTTTTTGACAGGTAGTCAGGCATTGTTTTTATTTAAAAGCCAATTTAACCTAAATGTAAATTTAGCAAAGACTAGTGGCGGTGATTTTGATTTGATTTTCCCTTACATTTCACCGAGCGAAATAAAGAACAAATTAGCTCAGTTAAATTATTCTCACTTTGATAATTTTGAAGTAGGAAAGGTACGTGTTTTCACTGATGTTGTAGATAAGGTGTCGTATGATTATATATTTATGTACGAGCACCCACAGGACATTTTTTTATCTTTTGATTTTAATTTTGTGTGTTTGTATGTGGATATAAAGAAAGAACTATTCGTTTGTTCAGAGCAATTTTTAGAATTTGTAGAGACTAAGCTCCCAATATGTAAATTTCACGATCACCGTGTACACAAATATGTCAAAAATGGTGATCCATATATTAGGATTTTAAACTATTCTACAGACAGAGGCGACGGTGATGATGCAATATATCCGTACCTTAACTGTCAAGCTGTTGTTAAAAGAAACTTAAATTTTAAACGTATAATATACAGTGTAATTGTTTTATTAAGAATATTGAAAAGAATTCAGGTTGTAAGAAGGTATGCTCAGGTTCGATATGAATTTGATGAATTATTAGCACGTCCTGTTCTAGATGTTCATGATGAGGATTTAAAACCTGTTTTAAAATCTATTGTAGGTTATCAGTATAGGGAGTTGCTTAAACGCTATAGATAGCATTGTTATTAGACATTAGAGATGGATAATTTACAAGAATCAATTATATTAAGTAAAGATTCGCTTAAAAATATAAAAACAGCTTATATACTTATATCAGAGTCTGGGGAAGAGCATAAAAGTAGTATAAAAGTTTGGATTAAATACATTCAGAAAAATGTATTATATATAAAGAAAATTTTATGTAATGACATGAGCATTCATTATAAACGAATCTTGGAAAATCATTTTTCACAGTTGAAAAAGTACGATGCTCTGTTTGTTCGTTTATTAAGGAAATCTAAAAATAAAACTGGTATTACATGGCGTAAATTAGAATCATGTTTTAAATCACGCATTGAAAGTCGTTTAATAGTCAACACAGATCATAAAAAATTATCATCATTTTTGGAAAATTGCTTCAGGATAATCAGAAGCCGATTAAGTTATTCTTTTAAAAAAAGGCATACTCCCTGCATCAAAATGAATGTAATATTATGTTGTGAGTTTTATCGAAATTCTGAAGACGATATAGTGTTTGACACAAAGTATTTTCACACTGAAAATTCTTTAATTTTTCCAAATTCTGTACTAGATGCCGCTTCCTTTAAAGATTTTTTTAACGAAAAAATTTACGATAAATTAGAGAATAAACTAAGTGAATTTGAGACTTGTAATTCTGGTTGGACACTATATTCACTAGAATACCTTCAGGTTAATATCAATAGATGTGATTACTTATTCCACGCATCATCATTTATTAAGTTACCCAATGAAATTATCCGAAAAAAGGCTGTTATTAATATAAAGAATCAAGATCAAAATTGCTTTTTCCACTGTATAACAGCTGCATTATACCCGTCAAAATCTAAGAAACGGAATTTACCCTCGTCATATCCAAATTTTAGAAATGTATTAAAACTTGAAGGCTTCGATTTATCACTACCAATGCCATTAGATCAAATTAGTAAGTTTGAAAAATTAAATTGTAATATTTCAGTAAATGTTTTCTGTCTGCAGTATAAAAAGAAATAATTTATTACAGTACCTGTTCATATAACTGCAAAACAACGTAGTAAACATGTGAATCTTTTAATGATTAAAGAGCATTATGATGATGATGAGAGCGAAGATAATCCTGATTCAGATGATTACGGTGATTCTGATGTGACTGATAGTGATGATTGCTCTGATATTGATGATAATTATTATGATCTTGATGGCGTTGCAAAAGAGAAATATCACTATTGTTTAATAACAAATCTGTCTAGATTAATAAGTAGTCAACTTTCAAAACATGATGGAAAGGTGCATATTTGCTGTAGGTGCTTGCAATACTTTGTAACTGAAGCAAAGTTAACTTCACATTTAGAAAATTGCGAGAAACTAAATACCTGTCAAATTAAGCTACCCCGTGAAAATGATAAATTGTTGTATTCTAAAAATCATAGCTACAAGCAAAAGGTACCGTTTATAATCTATAGTGATATTGAGTGTTTACTGATAACTCCTACCAATATAGATACAAATAAACAAACATTCAAATATCAGCAACATATACCGTTTAGCGTGGGTTATTATCTACATTGTACTTATGATACCAGTTTATCCTATTATAGACAATATCGGCATTTAGATTGCATGGAATGGTTTGCAAATCAATTATCCGAAATAGCAGTACGTTTTGAACCACTATTTTCATCACAAGTTCCCGTAAAACCCACTACTACAATGAGTCATGCAAGTGCAACTAAATGCTTCATTTGCGAAATTGATTTTAAAGATAGTGATATCCGCGTACTAGATCATGACCATTTTACTGGAGAGCCCCGAGGTATCTGTCATCAGGCTTGCAACCTGAATTATAAGGTGCGTCCAATAATACCAGTGGTGTTTCATAATTTTAGTCATTATGATGCCCATTTTATACTTAAATCAGTTTCAAACGCATTCCCCGATAAAATTTCTTTATTACCTATCAATACTGAAAATTATATTTCTTTCATGAAAACCCATGAAGACACAAAAATTACCTTTAGATTTATTGATTCGTTTAGATTTATGGACAGGTCATTATCAGAATTAGCATTGTATTTATCAGAGGATGATTTTAACATTTTAAAAAGGGAAAACATAAACTACAATGCAATTCAGTTGAAATTATTAATGAGAAAAGGAGTATTTCCATATGATTATATCAGTGATATAAGTAGATTATCTGAAACTCAGTTGCCTGCACGTAGGGAATTTTATAACAAGTTATACGACCAAAACATTTCACGTAAAGACTACAGGCATGCTAAAGTAGTTTGGAAGTCGTTTCAATTGCAGACTTTAGGCGACTATAGTGATCTCTATATGAAAACAGATATTCTATTGTTGGCAGATATCTTTGAAAATTTTAGAAGTAAATGTTTATCAATCTATGGAATCGATGCAGCATCTTATTTCAGCTTACCTGGCTACACGTGGGACGCAATGCTAAATTATACAAAAGTGAAATTAGAGCTAATCACTGATATTGATATGTTGTTAATGATAGAGCAAGGAATTAGAGGGGGGATTTCACAGGTAATAAAGAGATACAGTAATTGTAACAATAAATACTATAAGCCAACCTTTGATAGCTCCCTTCCTTCAAAGTATGGCGCTTATTTTGACGTTAATAACTTATACGGGTGGGCAATGATGCAATGTTTACCAGAATCAGATTTTAAATGGGTCGAGGATGTGAACGAACTTGAAATGTTTAATGCTCTTAACATAGCTGATGACAGTAGAATAGGTTATATTTTAGAAGTCGACCTCGAATACCCTCAAAATTTGCACGATAAGCACAAAGATCTTCCGTTATGTTCAGACCCGCAGGTTCAAAATACGAAAAATTAATGACAACCCTGTACAATAAGGAGAAATATGTCTTACACTTTCGAAATCTAAAACAATGCATTTTGTATGGCCTAAAGGTAACGAAAATTCATAGGATTTTACAGTTTAATCAATCACCTTGGATGAAACCGTACATTGAGTTAAATACAAAACTTAGAGAAAATTCCAAAAACGATTTCGAGAAGAATCTTTATAAAACCTTTAATAATGCTGTGTTTGGGAAAACGATGGAAAATTTGCGAAAACACCGAAATATTCGATTAGTAACGCGATGGCGTGGTCGCGGTGGAGCTCAAAGTTTAGTTTGCAAACCAAATTTTCACAGTAGAACCATTTTTAATAAGAAGCTAATCGCTGTAGAATTAAAAAAGACCGAAATACTTTTTAATAAACCTGTCTATGTAGGTATGGCCATTTTAGACATATCAAAAATTCTAATGTATCAATTTCACTATGAATTCATGCAGGTAATATTTCCCGATTGTTGTGACCTATTATATATGGACACTGATAGCTTGATGTATGAGGTGACGTGTGAGGACTTGTATGAAAGCCTTAAGCCGCATCTGTCTGAGAGGTTTGATACAAGTGATTATCCTGTAAACAATCAATTTAACTTTCCTCTGATTAATAAAAAGAGGATTGGCTTAATGAAGGATGAGTTGAAAGGTGAAATTCTCACAGAATTTGTGGGGATCAGGTCAAAAATGTATTGTATTAAACAAAACGGCAAAGACAAAATTAAAAAATCAAAAGGTACAAAAAAGTATGTTGTTAAGAAATATTTAAATTTTGAAGATTATTATGGTGCATTAGTAGAAGGCACGTCACTTGAAATGTCTCAAAATTCTATACGATCATACCGACACAAGGTGTATTCAATTGAACAGAGAAAGGTAGTACTTAATGCAAACGATGATAAACGATATTTAGTACCGCCTGATGGTATTGAAACATTACCGTGGAATCACTATAAAATTGCAAATTTTGAGAATCAACCTGCTACTACTACTACTCTTGGCTAAATAATTTGTATATTTTTATGTTTGGTGTTGGAAACTATTTATTCTTTATATATTATATTATATAACTATTTTTAATACTTTTATACCTGTATACTACTACTACTATACTACTCTTGTATTACTTTAAATTGGATGATTTGTACTTTATTGTTATAAATAAAAGACATGTGTTATTTGAATGTTTTCTTTATTTTATACAATCATCATCATCATAATCATATTACAATATCATTTAACAATATCATTCCTATTAATCCAAGATGTCTCGTTGATACCAAGCCACTTGACCAGGTAAGAATTTCTACGTCGTTGCAATATCTTCTCGACCAAATAGACACCAGGTTCCCTCGTTTTCAACAGTTCATGTTCGTAGAAACCGCCTAAAATTGGATTACCATTTAAATCTTGGATTAAATAGGTTACAGGATCGGTTGTCTGTACTTTCTTTATCTTAAACAGTTCAGTAGACCAATTTGGTAGGAATCCTTTTTCGAAAATGCCCTTGTACTTACTAATCCTAACAATATCGTCAACTTTAACACGATTTTTACCTGCAATTTTTAAATGATTATAGATATTGTCAAGATTTGTTTCAGGTGTAACATCGCAAGGTCTCATTTTAATTGTCCTGTGTTTGGTTTGATTGTAGTTGGCAGTTACATCGGGCAAGATATCGATCCATTTGTGTTTCCCTCGCATGCTAAATTCCTTGTAGAGTTTAAGCTTAAGTGTTCTAATTACCCGTTCGGCCATTGATGCTTTTACTGTGCTGTATGTTGAATAACGTTTTATATGATGCGTTTTCATAAGTTCAGAAAATGGTTTTCCTCTAAATTCTGTACCATCATCTGTTTGGAGTAGTTTAGTTTGACTACCGGCGGTGATCTCTTTTAAAATATCCTCCATCGCGTTAGCAACCTCTTGGCTAGTTTTTGTCTTTAGTGCACGTGTCCATAGAAATTTTGAAAAACAATCAATTACCACCAGAATATACTTGTAACCATTATTCTCTTTACTATACGGTATAAATTCGGCTAAATCAGCTTGTAATAGCTCTCTGTAACCTTTAATAACCGTTTTTCGCCTTTTAAAATTTTTCCTAGCTAACCTATGAATTTCATCAACTACAACGCGTTTCTGACTCATTGTTGGTGTTGTTGTTGTTGCTGCTCGTCAGCAAGGACCTCACTCTCTTTTTCAGTCGTCACCGCTTCAAGATATAACAATTCTCTAAATAGAGCATTCAAATCGGACGTCTCTAAAGGAAATTCACTTGATACGCGAATGTTTAGGTGTTTATGTAACCTCTGGACAAGCGTAACTAGATTTATTAGAATCGTATATGATGCTTTTAATGTGTTTGCGAGTAGTATAATCTGAGCAGATGTTTCAGCGATTGCATTTTGTAGATTACGAATTTCCTTTGTAGGCTTACGTATTTTCCTCTTAATTTCAGCATCTATAGTGTCTTTCGTGGATGTCACTAGATTGTTTACAAATTTTTTCGTTATAGCATCCGATTCGTTTATTGGCTCCTCGAGGTCAACTAATCGTCTCTTGCGCATGCTTACATGATCTTTCTCAACAATCAACGAACTCTGTCTGTTAACTGCATCCAAGTCGTCTACAGGATTAGCTAGATTGCAAACTTTTCTATTTTCAACGTTAAAGTCACCATTTAAAGTAAGTTTAAATCCAATTCCAGGTGGTCCTTTTACACCGCTACCAGCTGCACCGATGTGTTGATATTGGCGCCCGAACTTATCAACAACCATCTTGATAATGGCGATTATGCAATGAGTCCCGCTTCTCTTAACTCTTCAACAATCGATAGAATTTCATCGTCATGAGAATTATTTCCAGCCCACTTTGATGCATACAACAATCGTAGTCTGCTTATCAGTTCAGATGGATTGTTCCAATAAACAAAATCAATATTATTATTATTATTGTTTACTTTTTTGTAGAGACCGTCACCGCGTTTTTTCCTTGGCGACGATTTCGGAGGTGGCGTTGTCGGAGATAAAAATGCACGCAAAATATTTATGTATTTTGAAGTTTTGGCTGGTTGTAATGCTCCAGTATCAGTATAATTGTGTTTATGTGCATTAGTTTTTAATACAATTAATCTGTAATTATCAACATCTTTATTGGTATAATCTGTTGGGGGATCTTTAAGTGTAAGTAAATTTATTAAACCTGGAGTAATTTTGTACTTGTAACCTTTAACCACGATCGCATCATCTTGAATATGAAGTTTAGAATTTCCCATTTTCCATGTGTCTGTTAGTTCATTGTATTTTATCGAATAGCGTGATTTATCAAAATTTAAATCTTTACTTTGCAACAAATCATTATATTGTTCTGACAAAACAGTAGCAGCATCTTTTGAAGAACTTGGCTCTTGTTCATAAACTTCTTCGTCCAGTTCTGGAGCCGATCTACCTGCGTTTTCTTCTTCTTCTTCTTCGTTAGCGTCATCATCGTCTTCTTCTTCTTCTTTCTCTTCTTTTTGCTTTTTGATTTTTAGAGTGTTTAAAACAGATTGTTTTGTTTGTTGTTTTTGTTGTTGTTGTTGTGGTTGATGATGATGTACTTTTGATGCAATATCTCTTAACGGTTGTATAATTTGCTGGTGCTCCTTAAAATAATCTTGTTCTGCTTGCTTTAAATCGCGCTTGTAATCAGAGAACTTTTTCCTAATAAGCTTTGAAGTTGCAATTACCTTCTCTTTCAACGAATGCTGTGCAGGTGTTGCCATTCTAGTTGACGGCAGTACTATGACATAATTAAACTAATTATAGATGTATATATGAATCGAAACCTTTTCGATATCGTCCATCGTTATAGTTGTTATCTTTGACTATTACTAAAAACCCATAATTATTTTTCCAACATTGAGAACAAATATCTTTAAACGTTTGAAAGGTCATGTCCGTGTTTACATGATCGTCATACACATGACGTAGATTCATGTCGTCCTGCTTAAATAATACAAGTAAATTTATATTATCGCGTATTAAATGCTTCGGAATACGTGCATAAGTCTGACAGAGATAGAAAGAGTCTACACATTTGTGCCGTCCCATACTGAAATACTGTTGAATCTTATCTTGTTTACTGCATGCAATATCATCGAATATAAATATGGAATTGGTACGAGCCTGTCCAGGGTCAATGATCTCTTCGTTTTCACTAAACTCAAAATATCCAATTCCCTTGATTGGTTTCAAAACGTGCCTTAAAAACTCGTACTTTTTCTGAAATAGAGATTTTGAAAAGAGATAAATGTTTTCAAACCTTAACCCATTAGG
>JABXWE010007617.1:0-15710 GCA_014611495.1 Limonius californicus
GTTTTAGAATTTGTTTATACAACAATAACTTATTATGTAGTGACAGCTCAGAATATCTATTAAGTTGCCACCACATTTTTTTGAATCTGATGTGAAGTTCTTCGCGTTTTTTCTTGACTTGTTCTTTCCACCTAAGTTTGGCATCTAATGTCATCCCGAGGTATTTCGCTGTGTGAGCATGGGGGATTGTTTGCTGGTTGATTACTATTGGCAAGTAATCTATTCTTTTGTTGGTGAAGTTTATGTGGGTAGACTTCGCCTCATTTAATTCAATCCGCCATTTCTTAGTCCAATTGTTGACGTTGTTGACGGCTGCTTGCAGTTTGTTTGTGGCTATCTCTATTTCGTTGCTTGTGGCTAGTAATGCAGTGTCGTCAGCGAACGTAGCTGTTGTCACTCCATCACTTGTAGGAATATCACTGGTGTAAAGCAAGTACAGGACTGGTCCAAGGACGCTTCCTTGCGGTACGCCTGCAGCGATGTTCCTTAGTTCTGAATATTCCTCACCATATTTCACTCTGAATTGACGATCAGAGATATATGATTTGAGAATCTGACTCATCTGCCTAGGCAGATATCTATCTATCTTGTATTCGAGGCCCTCGTATCACACTTTATCAAAAGCTTGGGCCACGTCTAGAAATATCGTTGCGCACATTTCTCTTTTCTCTAGGGTTCTTTCAATTACATCGGTGATACGATGCACTTGATCTATGGTCGAGTGCTTGTTACGAAATCCAAACTGGTGAGTTGGGATGATCTGGTTTTCTTCAATTATTGGCTTGAGGCGTTTCAGAAGCAATTTCTCGAACAGTTTGGATATGGTTGGTAGCAATGAGATCGGTCTGTACGATGTTTTTTCGTTTTTTCACTGCATTGGCACATATTTTAGCCGTAGTGCTGCATTGAATAGGTGCGTAAGCTTCATTATGTCCCTTTTGGGCAATTCTTTAAGCACTTGCCCACTTATTAGGTCGTAGCCTGGTGCTTTTCTGGCACTGAGTTTTTGGACCTCCTTGTAGATTTCTTTTGGAGTTATATGCTCAATAACTTTATCTTCCATATAGTTTATTTCCGGTAGGATCTCATTGTCCATAGCCGGGTGTGGTTGAAAGGTGTTTTCTAAATGTTCAGCAAATATTTTTGCTTTTTCATTATCTTTCCTTGCCCATCCACCATCTTCTCTGCGAATGGGTAGATTTTGGATTTGTGGCCCTTTTAGTCTCTTGGTGGCTCTCCAAAGCGAATATTCGGTATCTTTATCCTCTATTAATCCCCTTAGGAATTCAGTGAATGTTTCGTTTTTAACTGAGCGGATCTCATCTTTGAGTTGTTGATTTAGCCGATTTAGCAGTCTTTTGTCTGCTGGTGCTCTAGTTTCTTGCGATTTCTTTCGTGCTTTTCGCTTCGTTGAGACAAGTTCTCTAATTTCCCTAGGGTAGTTAAGGCCAGTTGTTTTTCTTTTTGGCACAGGGGTGTTGTTCCACGTGGCTTGCTGCAGATTGGTTACGAGCAGCTCTGCATCCGTGTCAAGCTGTTCAGTAGTTCTTAGTGGAACGTTCAAGTTGATGCGTTCTTCCACTTCTGCTCTGAATCCGTTCCAGTCTGTCCATTTGTTCGATAGTGCCGGTTGTTGTGATTTAGCAATAATTGTTTCTCGCTAATCGTCATTATAATTGGAGAATGGTCAGATGACAGGTCGTAATTGTCCTCGATATTGGTGTGATTAGAAGAGATTCCTTTCAATATGAAGAAGTCGATTAGATCTGGGATCTTATTGCTATCTGTCGGCCAATACGTTGTTTTTCCAGTAGACTGGCATATGCAATTGCCTTGTTTGATCGCTTCATATAGCTGTTGCCCTTTGGTGGTGATAAGCCTTGATCCCCAGTAGGTATGTTTAGCATAGAAATCACCTCCAATTATAAAGTGATCTCCTAGTGTTTGGAAAAGTCTAGTATAATCATTTTTATCTAGTGCATACCTAGGCGGGCAGTATATTGCAGTAACTGTATATTCCTTGTATTTTGTACAGATTTTTACAGATGTTGCTTGTATTTCACGTGTGTTGTAATTGCTTTCTTCATAGTGCTTGACATTTTCTTTTATTATTGCCGCCCAACCACCTCTTGCTGTGTTATCCGCGTGGGCAGTGTGGTATAATTTATATCCTTTTATATTTAGGTAGCTTTCCTTAGTGAAATGGGTTTCGGAAATCAGACAGATGTCTATTTTCTTATCCCAAAGGAATAGCTCTACTTCATGGGCATGTTGGAGTAGCCCATTCGCATTCCAGGCTGCACTTCTAATTGATGATGCCATTTTTATTTTTTGTAATTGGCTGCCGCCTTTTTGGTAGTTTCTAACTTTGTAACTCTGGTTAGAATAGATAATATAAATATGTTGTCGAAAATAACATTTATGCTAATTGCCAAACAAAGTTTCAATTTTCAGGTGATTGTAGGTGCCTTTTAAAGGATTAATTCTTATAGCATACTTTTCCTAAATAGGTTATAAATAACGTCTGTTCAAATTGTTAATTTTTAGAAGCTGAAAATGTATTTTAAAGAAATAAACGTTCACAAGAGCGAGCAATTATTATAGCTAAACTACAAAAAAATAACTTTCATATTTAGTTTTTTCGGCAGGAACCTGCATCTTAAAGATTTAATTGTTTATGAATCTAACAATGCTATGCTGAATAAGGTGCGAAAAATAACGATAAAGTAAATTTTATAGAAGTGCAATATTTACTTTAGGGATAAGTTGCCTTTAAATGTAGTTTTAAGACAAGCTAACAGAGTGCTACAAATACCATAATATAAATTAATACTTATTAATTTTCCTGAATAGGATGTTAAAAATAATACTGCAAGAGCACTACAAATCTCAATCTCTGTCGGCAGTTTTACAATGAATAACTCTTGTTATTCTTTCTCTGTGTATTGGTCAACGTTCTGTTAATTACCTACAGCGGAGTAGTGGCCCTCCTTGTACGTATGCCGGTCAGGAAGCTAACTTAACTCGTCGAACAGAGAAGTTCCACTACATGGTTTACGATTGTCAAAGACGTTCACGTGACAACCGGGACTGACGGCTTTACGTACCCTCCGAAGCACGACTGATTGCATGTGTCTTTATATTGGTCCACCCACCCGAATGTTGATCAGTGCGGATAGTTCTGTATACTACCAATATTTTCGTTTGACCGGCGTCCGCAGTTCAACCCCTATACAACCTTACTATGAATATCTTCAATTTAATTCTTGCTGTCTCAAATATTTACTGTTAGTGTGTTTTGCTGAATTTTTTGGGTGTTGCCCCATGCTTCCGCTGATCTAATCGCTGACTCTTCGGCGGCTAAGACAGCTCAGATGTAATACAAAACTGAACGTGGTCGTATTCTGATTGGGTCCCCAAACATCACAATTTTCATTTTTATAAGTAGCAATTCGTGTTTGCTACACGGTGAAGGTCTGTTGAGCTGTGATTTAGCTATTATGCTAAAAGCTAAAAGCTGAATGTCAACAATAAAACGTGTCTTTCGTTAAACTATATAATTTATAATATTACCTATATCTTCTACCATCTGCTGCTTAAAGAACTTAAAAACACTCGTCTATTATAAATGCAGGAGCTATTTTTCAGCAGATCAGAAATTTATGTGTTGCTTCAGGAATACCTAAGCGTTTCAGAAATTTATGCAATCTGAGGAAAGCTACTTAACACAAAATGTAGTAAACTTACCATGCAGTCTTGGTTTGCTTGTTGAGTTTATTGTAAACTGGTGCAACGTAATTTTAATAAAATTTCTAAATACATTTATTAGCATTTTATGATTAATTAACGTGCCATAATGGCAAACATTTAACAAAATCACGAATACGGAAATAGAACTCTAAAAGTGATTTTATTTTTATGAAATAATAAAAAATCCGTATCAATGCCTGAAAGCCATTCACAGTAATAAAAATCGAAACGGAGCGCGACATTGTTTAGCACTTCTTTCGCGTCAGTTGTTGGATATAACCCCAATATAAAAATTTCTCCCCCGACCAACTTCGACAGCTTTTAATGCATATTTAAAATTCATTTGGCTGTTCGTAAATTTCCTTTGAGACGGCGCTCCTTGCTAATGTAAGGCCCTCCACTTAACAGCGGATTGACATTTCTCAAGACTTTGATCTAAAGATCAGCATTATTTACTACTGGAAAATATTTACTTAATCGCAGTTGGTCTTTGAACCCTACGGCTCTGCGGCTTTATTTCCCCTCATAAATAATATAGGCTGGGATTTTTCCGAGGGCCCTGTTTTTTCATTCACTTTTAATTGCAAATAACCTCCAGATCCTTTCATTTTTTTATGAAGAGTTATTTTGATGCCGAAGGTGAAAGGAATATGCACTACATTTCAGAAACGGATTTAAAAATGTCGGTAAACGGAATAATTATAGGCTGGTTCGCGAGAGTTTATTCCAAATTAAAATAAATAATGAATGAGTACCTTTACAAATAATTACCTACCGCTTAAGTAGTTTGAATCAATCGCAAGCTCTGTAAATGAAGTTTATTCAAAATTGTGACGTCCCACTGAATATGGACAATTACTTTTCTTGTAAATCATGTTTTAAATATGAAACAACAATATTTAGCAAAGTATATATGTTAAACACATTAGGCTTCAAATGGTTACCTTTACGCTCATATGTTAGCCAAAAATTTGCAATTATTTTAAATAAGATTAGCCTGAAAAATATTCCAATTCATTTCAACCCCTACATAAAGTTGTTACATATATAAAACTAGGAGGCTGCAAACAGTTGCATTTGTTCAACATCTAGGTTCATTTTTAGTATCTATATTTACGATTAACGATAACAATTATTTTACGTAATACGGTGTTATTATTAGAGAAACTTCAATCTATTCGGTCCAGCAAATAATATAATAAATATGAGAATCAGACCATAAATATCTACTGTTTGTTAACATTCTCGTTGAATGGCTAATGTGCCTTTCAAACCTTTTCATTTATTTAAAACTTTTGTTACTCTTGCATATTAAATATGCAAAATTAAGGAGTAACTTAGAATTCAATTATACATGGAAAACATACATTGAAGAGATGTTTAATAAAAAATTAATAGAAGGGAATGAATCGGAAATCATGAACCCCCATTATGCAGTCAGAAGCAATCAGGGTATTTAAGACAACAAAAAATGGTAAAGCAGCGGGATTATTCGGAGTTTAAACCGATTTCCCCAAACTGGTAAAAGGAGAAAACATAGGAATATTTGTACAACTTTTTAATTATACATATGGAGCCGCTTTTCCCGGTGATAGGTTAGAGTTAACAGGAACGAGGAATGCGTTAATACTCTTTTTATTAAAGATCATATACAACAACGGATATACAAAAAATGCATGACGGACTTCGACGATTCCCAATTCGGCTTTCGGCAGGGGATGGAAACACGAGAACCACTTTACAGTCTCAATATCTTACTACAAAAATGTATTGACTATCACAAGACATTTGACAATGTCAAACACAACACAATAATTAAGCTACTGCAAGCAGAAGAATTCGACGAAGAAGACGTGAATTTGATCCGAAATCTATATTGGCAACAAACTGCAACAATGAGAACCAAAGATTAGAATACAGAAAACGACTCAATGCAAGAATGTGTCAGGCGGGATTGTGTCTTATCACCTATGCCGCTTAATAAATATTTTGACAAGATTTGCAACATACTAACGACGCAGTACAAAAGTACAAAGATAGAAAAAAAATAAGATTATAATAGGAACCTGGAACGTAAGAACTCTATACCAAGCGGGCAATGCGTTAGAAGTAATAAACGAGATGCAGAAGTACGGAATAGAAATCATGGGAATAAGCGAGGCGAGATGGAGCGGTATGGGGGAAGTTATCCTGGAAAACCACCAAATTATATACTTAGGGCAAGAAGAAGAAGGTCATCACAATAGGGTGGCGCTAATTATGAACAAAAAAATAAGTGAAAAAATGATAGATTGGAAACCGATAATCGAGAGAATAATTATAATGTGAATAATAGAAGACAAGAAAAAAATAACTATAGTGCAATGTTACGCACCCACGGAAGTTTCAGAATACGATATTAAAGAAGAATTCTGCGGACAACTACATAGAGTAATGAGAAATATACCTAGAGATGATTTGGCGATACTAATGGAAGACTTTAACGCGAAAGTGGGACCGGACCACAAAGGATTCGAAGAAATCATGGGGAGGCAGGGAATAGGAGAAAGAACCGAAAATGGGGAGCTATTTATAGAACTATGTGGAATGTACAAACTATAAATAGGTGGAACGACGTTTAATCATAAAACATGTCACAAGGTAACATGGGTCTCTCCGGATGGAAGAACGGAAAACCAGATTGACCACATATGTATAACCCAAAAAGAGAGCACAAGACTAATGAAACCAGACACAAAAGAGGCTGATGTAGGATCCGACCACCACATACTTACAGCCAAGATACGGTTAGACGTGGGGGAGGAAAAAAGAAAACACAAACACCGAAACAAATGAAGTACGACTACAAAAAAGTAAACAACAAAGAGTCCAGACACAAATTCACAACTCAGCTAAACGACTTCGCTAAAGACGCAAACTACAATGAAACGATCGAAATAATTTGGGATAACTACAAAATAGCAGTATGCACTAAGTAAAAGAGTACTAGGATACCCTGAAAAGAAAAAAGAGCAATGTATGAGCAATGAAACCTGGCTAAAGATAGAAGAAAAAAGGACTGAAGCAAACGGGACTAAGCACCTAAAACGAAGAAAGAAAAAAGATATACAGAAAAAATATAAAGAAGTGGCAAAAGAAATCAAGAAAGGAGTGAAGAAAGATAAACAAAGTTACATAGAAAACATAGCGGCAGAAGCATAATGGGCAGCGCAGATACAGGACAACAAATAATTGTACGAGAAGATTAGGGAGATTAGCCACAATAAAAGTAGATCAAACATTATAATGGACAAAGAAGGAAGGAAGCTAACTACGAAAGAGGGGAACAGTTGAACAGATGGGCAGAACATTTTCAACAAGCGTTAAACGTAAAAAGGGAAGGACTAGAGCAGATAAGAGAAGTAGAACATCCTACAGAATTAAATTTATACACGGGCCCATCGCACATCAAAGAGGTGACGGAAGCAATTACGAGAATGAAGAAAGGCAAAATCCCCGGAGTAGATCATATATCTGCGGAGATACTACAAATCGAAACACAAATAATGGCAGAAATACTTACACCACTATTTGTTAAAATATGGCAAGAAGAAAAGTTCTCAAAATACTGGAAGACTGAGGTAATTGTGAAAATACCTAAGAAAGGAGAACTGAGAAAATGCGACAACTGGAGAGGAATAACATTACTAAGCGTGACATATAAAATATTTTGCATAATCATATTACAAAGAATAACAAACGCACTAGACAAAAGATTACGCGAAGAGCAAAATGGGCGTTCACGCACAGACATGATAAACACAACAAGAATAATAACAGAACAATCAGTAAAATAGCAGTCGCCCCTAAGGTTACTATTCATAGATTTTGAAAAAGCATTCGACTCGATAAACAGGGAAAGTATATAGACTATATTATACAACAGAGGCACACCGAAGAAAATAATAAACCTAATTAAAGAAGGATATAAGGGATACAAATGCAAAGTAAAACAGGGGATAAAACTGTCAGAAGAATTTGAAACAAAAACTGGGATCAAACAAGGATGCTTACTGTCACCATTATTATTTGCAATCACACTAGACGAAGCAATGAGGAATACAATAAAGGAAGAGAAAAGAGTTATTCAATGGATACTTACGGAATGCCTAGAATTTGCAGACGATATCTGTATGTTGTCACATAAAAAGAGCCACATGCAAGCGAAAGTAACGGATCTAGCAAATGAAACCAGGGGCTTAAAATCAATGTAAAAAAAACCAAGTCGATGCCGCTAAATATAGAACAACGTGAAGAAGCTATAAAGGTGGGCGAAGAAAAAATAAAATCGGTGAAAGAGTTCACGTACCTGGGGAGTGTGGTAGCCACGGAGAATGGAGCACAAAAAGATGTAATAAAAAGAATAGGGAGAGCAAAAAGTGAATTCTTGAGGCCCAACAAGATATGGAGAACAAAAAATATCAGAGAAAATACGAACATTAAAATATTCAACGCCATGGTCATTCCAGTCCTACTTTACGGAGCAGAATCCGGGACCATAACAGGGGACAGCAGAAAGAAACTCCAGGTATTCATAAACAGATTCCTGAACAACATACTACTGATACACTGGCCAGAGAGGATCACGAACGAAGAGCTGTAGAAACGAACAAAGGAAGAAAAAATAGAGATACAAATCAAAAAACGGAAATTGAGATGGTTAGGCCACACCCTAAGAAAAGAGAAAGAAGAAATCTCAAAGAGAGTACTTCAATGGAACCCACAAGGAGGAAGAAAGAAAGGACGACCAAAATAAACATGGAGGAGAAGCCTACAAAGAGAAACAAATATGCCTTAGACACAAATGGGACAACTAGCAGAAGATAGACAGCAATGGAAACATTTTATTTCCACCCTATGTCCTGAGAAGGATAATGGAACCTAATAATAATAATAACGACGCAGAAAAATATTGAAAATATTCCCATTGAACGAGGGGTACGACAAAGCTGCGTTCTATGTCCTCTCTAATTCAATTTGTATTCAGAAGCCATTTTTAATCGCGCGTTGCAAGATAAAAACAGCAGTATCCAAAGAAATGGAGAAGTAGTAAAACAACTTCCGATACGCGGACGATAACACAATAATTGCCGATAGCCCGGAAACCCTGCAGCGGGTAACGGACAATATAACAGCAGAGGGAGATATCCTTCCACTAAGAATCAACACTTATAAAATGAAAACACTGGATATCAGCAAAACAACAAGCAGATATTTACGTATGTATCCAGCTCATACAGCAAACAAAGAAATTCTGGTTTACAGAAACTCTAAACCCAGACCCTGAAATACGAAGCAGAATAGAATAGGCCAGAACAACCTTTCTCGGCATGAAGATTTTATTGAGCAACAAAAGCCTCAACCTTGAGCTAAGATTTCGATTCCTAAAATGCTATGTCCAATTCATTTTGTTATATGGAGTCGAAACATGGATACTAAGGTCAGTGTATTAAACCGATTAGAAGCTTTTAAGATGTTGACCTTTAGAAGACTTCTCGGTATCTCTTGGACGGAGAATGTGACCAACAATGAAGTTTTAAGGCGAATGCAAAGGGAAAGAAAATTACTGCAAACAATAAAATGTAAGAAAACCGCTTACCTCGGGCATATCTTTCGTAATGTCAAGTACTAGTTACTTATCATGGAAGGTAAAATAGAGGGAAATGAGGTATTGGAAGGAAAAAATATTCCTGGCTCTAGAATATCAGAGGCTGGAAGCTGCTACAATTGATCGTTCTATATAACTTTTCTAGCTGGCAACAATTGTATACAACAAAAGATAACATAAGGAAATTCAAATTACCGTTTCAATTATCAAAGTTAAATCACAATTATCTGTGCTCTCCCTTAACAAAAACATACAGATTAAATTTTTCATACAAAATTAAATACAATAAACAACTACAAGGTTTTATTTATTTGTTCTTTTATTCTTCTTTATTGTAACTTTAATCTCGTACCTGAATTTTAAATAATTCAAATGTGGCGGGCTACGCGTAGTACCTTCTTGTATGCAGCTCGTGGTCAGTTGTACGGCAAGAGCGTTGTCCTTCGCTTTTCTTTTTCTAAATAAACGTGGATAACTGCAGTTGGTGATGTCCAAACACAGGAAACAGCAATTAGATGTCCGCAGGTAAGTGCTTTCCCAATTTTAAATCACTAGTAATTGTCTTTTGGATAGGTAAAAGCGAAATGCACACATCTAACCTCACAATCGATTTTCCGTTAAGTATATTTTTACGGATTCATTAGTATATTATTATAGCACTTTTTGTTTCGATGAACTTCCTTGTTTTATCCTTACTGGTTATAATTAAAAATTTTTTTTTCATTATTGCTTGCAGAATAATGACATTTAATTATATTTCGATGGCGTTTAAATTTGTACTTGTCAAAATTGAAACAACACACTAATGAATGACGCTGCATCTTAAACAAGAGAGAATCAACCCACGCTAACTTCAATTCTTGCCAGATATTGTAATTTTCTCGATAAAATTCAATATTTCACACACGCAGAGGAAGGCAACACTTAACATCGAAAATAAACGGGGAACAAACATTTATTCACTTAATAACACAAATTCGAGCATATAATAATTTTAGCTGCAAGAATGACATGCTTCCAGCTCAACAAATAAAATGCAACTAACTTGTTGTTATAACAAAAGATTTTCATAAAAATTTTGCCGTTGCTATGATACGGAACAGAATCTTTAATTTTTTATGTTAACCACAAATGGTTCCACCAATCAAATTACAGATCTAAATTAACTAAAATAATTAGAAATAACTATGAACTACAATAACTTCCTTATAATTAAAGTTACATAAGAAAGGAAAACACCAAAATGTTCCTTGCAAATTTCCTCAAATATTAATACCTCACCACCTATTTGCAATAAAGCATCAGAAAGTTGACAATTAATTTATCAATTAAATAAATTATTATGAACATATTTAAAGTTAATAATCATTAACACAAACCTTCCTTACATACATAAGAACATTATTTCAAACATATTTTTCTCTAAAGAAAAGTATTACATTCACAAATTAACATTATTATATCTAGCTGTCAAAATCATTATGTTTTTATTATATTTGTGAAATTACAGCTCAAGAATGCAAAATATGTTTGATAAGTGTCATCTATGCTTTCCAAAGATAAAGAGCAATAAAACAACCTGTTCTGAAACCTGGAAGTCAAGTTACACAGAAACAATGGACCAAATTCCTGGATCGGAAACAAACAATTACCTGGTATTTGAATTATGTGTGATTAAACAATTCATTTTATACAGGGTAGGTTAAATTAGCTTTATGTTAGAATTAGCAATAGGTTAAGATATCTCAATTAGAGGATGTTGTAACACAGCTATATATTTAATGCTGCCTTACGGTGCTAAGCCTTGGGCAAAAGCTATATAGTCTTTGCCTTGGGCAATAAGAAAGATTTGAATTCTGGATATTCAGACGAATTATTCACATATTATGGATAAATCATACCACCAACAAAAAGGTATTAAAAAGAATGGGAAGACACAGAGAACCATTAAGCACTGAAAAAAAACGGAATCTGATCTTGGATACGTTTATAGTAACAACAAGTACGACCTTCAACTATTACTTATGGAGGGAAAAATAAAAGGCAAGAGAGAACCAGGTAGAAGAAAGTGTGATACAGATTATGCCAGTTCAGCACCTGTGCTATGGATGGCATTGTTAATATATAAGATATGACTTGTATGTAATATCTTTGAACTGATAACCCATTTATCACTATTTTAATGTGCAAAAGTGTCTGTGGATCAAAAACATTTGGAATTGGACAGAACTGAACAACAATTCACTATTAAGAAGAGCCAATAACAGAAATGATTTTGCACAAATTGTTGCCAACCTTGACAGATGAAAACGGCACCATTAAGAAGAAGCCGCTTTTGTAAATTTCTATGTATGTATCACCTACAAAATTAAAGTTGTGTATAGGAAATTCCATCAGGTTGTAAATAAGTACTATTCAGGAATGTCCGACCTAATATTTAAAATATATCTGTAAAGGTATACTGATGCTTTGAGCAATATTATCTTTAAACAAATCTTAATGCATTTCAACCCCTACAGAACAATAATTTTGTATATTGGAACCCACTAGGCTGTAAATAGTTACGCTTTTAACAATGGCCTCATAATGTTTACAATAACTATGGAAAGTCTTCAATTATTTTAAGCAATATACTTTTAAATAAATCCGAATACATTTTACCTGTTAAAAACATAAACGTTCTGTTAATTGGAACCCACCCGGCTGTAAACTATTATCTATTGTTAACAATGTTCCCTTCCCCCAGTATTTAATATATGCTCTTGACCAACGTATATCTATCAATATAATCTTCTATGTACTACAATTTCGCCTTTCGTAGCTCACAAAAGAGCTTTTATTTGTAGTATTTTACTCCGGCTCTAATTTTTAAGCCTGGAAAGACACTAATGACACCATGATGAAACAATTTGTATTCCTGCGCCGACCTTCATTTCCACAAAAGTATTTCGTCTGGCGGCCCGCAGCCCTGCAAAAAATTCATAAACTTGTCTAGCTCTAAATATCCACAAGCCTGTTATAAACACGTGAATTGCCTATAAAATATTCAATTATGACAAAGTAGGCGCGCTGTCAGAGAATGCATCTCCATCTCGGAGGCTGGCAGATAGGGCAGCTATTTTCTGCTGCCTTAGAGACGCATTTATTCGAATACATCTCCAGAAAGCGCGTTTGTGTAGCGCTGTATCACCTCATTCTATCAGTATTTATTTTGCTATCGCATCAGAGGGCCCGCAAAATTGAATTTTATGAAGATTAAGCTTCCAATAACGTTGAAGTTGTGCGAAATATGCTGATGATATCTGGATTTTTTTCTCAAATATAACCTGCACAGATTATTCATTATTCGGGGGATAGTAAAAATTATAATTGTTGCTAAGCTCACGTTACGTTTGCAAGTAAAATGATATTTTACTTAACCAACGTTATGAAACAGCGAAGTTAACAGAATGTTGTGCAGTATTTGGGCTCTGCGGCCAAATATTGTTACAATGAAATTCTATTATGACAGCTATGAACATTCCAGCAAACGAGCAAAGAGATCAGTGCCAAATGCAAGAATTCCGCTGTACTGGGACACAGTTAGTGGCCAAGATGTTTATGGATTTTACATTCCAATTTATATATTAAAGAAATGTTAAAATATTGGGGCAAACAGAATCGATAGAAAATCCAGAGCAATGAAAAACTTCATGCATATATTTATTTCGTAAATCCGAGTTCTCTAGAAGACCTTAAGTACGTCTGTGATTATTAGAAAAGGAGATTTGGTTAAAATTTAAATATTTTTCATAAATAGTAGTATTAAATTTAAAAGTCGAATAGCTTTTATTTATAATTATTTAAAAGTATTGACTTCAACTTTTGATTACACCTTGTATACATCATTTAAATCAGTTAAAACTTCCTACGTGTTATTTAGCCTTCTAGCAAAATAAGAGTTATTTTCGTTTCATCCCCTTAAACAAAGATATCAAAAATGAAATCAAAGTACAGAATGTTTGCCGAAGAACGCATGAAAAGCGTGGAGGGCACTACGCCCTTTTGTTGTTTACTCACCGTGATTAGTTTCTGATCAAACGATCTGGGAACAAGCAGAAACAGCCTACTCTTAAGGGTGCATTGCCTTTTAACCTTTCAATATGTTTCTTCCCACGTCCAATAACACTCCAATACCCTCCCTGTCTCAAAAATCAACTTACAGATAAACCTCTTTCATTTTTCTCACATGTTTTTTTCCTTTAAATATCATATAAGCTAATTTTGCCACTTTCTTCGTGTAGTTTTTCAAATACTTCTCTACCCTCTAAATATCCTAACGGGCGGCGCGTTGTGCAGCGACGATCTTTTTTATCGAATAACCCCCGAAGAATATCTATTATTAATAAATGTATCGGTTCGAAAACACTCAAGAATGGGGCACCGAAAGGAAGTGAGAAATAAAATTTATATGATGACTGGGGGATGTTGCGAGGGAGAGTCTGAGATGAGGTTTCGTGCGGCCTTGATTATTAAATTGTTTATGGTCTATTCAATCTTTTTCCATGTCTGTTCGTTCAATTTGGTATAATTGAAGCTTTTACGTGTTTTTGTTCGACCCGTTTCCGCGTTTCAAACGGCCATGAAAAATTCGAGACCTGCAGGGTAACACTTGGATTCTCAATAAGCCTCAACAAATTGCGAAAACAGTTTTTAAAATGGTAATATCTATATAATATATTTCTATTTATGTTTATTGGACATGGATAACGCATAGTAAAGATGTACAAAAGTCTTTCAAACATTCGACATTGGATTTTCAAATAGATTTTTATTGCAAGATCAGCACATGTCGTCATTCCAAAAAATGAACGTATTTTAACTAGCGTACATAGAAAAATAGCGTTTAAAACATCTAAGCCATTTTATTGCCATATGCCGGCATTTCTAGACCGTTATTCCCGACAATTTGCTAGCCTAACGCTTTTTTCACTACAAAAGGGCAGCTAAATCGAATTAAAGCGCCAAAGGGTCAGAAACCCGTTTAAGGGACTGCGAGGGTAAGCTGTTTTCTTGTGTACACTACAAAGGAAATAATGAACCAAAAGCGATAGCGAAACCATGAAAATTACCTTAAACGTGGGGTTAACTTTTTATTAATACGGCCGGACCTTTTTAAGTGCTGAACAGGCTGGTTCTTCGCATGCCAGAGGATAGCGAAAAGTTTTAAAAGAATAATTTTTTTAAAACTGTTGAAAGTTAAATGGTTAAAAGCAAAAAAATTGGAAGCTTTGAATTTCTAAACTTTGTTTCGTCCTTTAAGGAATCGCAGGATCTTTAATGTTAATATTTTAAACCGTATATATTATTAGAAATTGTGTAGTAGAAAACAAATAGAATTGATATATTTTTTAAGCCAAAGTACTGCTTTGGTACATGTAACAATGTTGGTGTTTATCTTTGCCTAGTATAAGCAAATATTGGTGTAAGGCAGAACTTAACGCAGTCGAGGTAGTTCCTTCCCTCTCTTATGGTAATTCTGGAAATTAGAATGCTGTTTTCAATATTTACTAATTTTTATAATTTAACTTAAGCGTTATGTCCATTTTTATTTTCTATTTTATTTATTCATCCTTCCAGAACTGTACATTTAACCGAATGTCCGATAAAATCTGCACATTTTCACGAAAAACAGTCTAGCCTGAAAATCCGACTAGAATTAACATCCTTCCGGATAGTATAACCTACATCTGTTGAATTACCAGCTCGTTAATGAATTTAAAAGTGAAAAGTACTTACCGTTGCTATTACATAAAAACCAATACGTATGCAGTGCATATTGCTCCAGTAACAAAACTAAAGCATTGCTAACTGCAATTTCCGAGCATACAGAGACGAAAGAGTTAAATCAATACTATAATTTGCCCCGAAAAAGTCCAACGTGTTGCTTGTTAGCTATGCAGGTCGATGTCTGAAATATCCTGTTCCCCTTTTATCAATAGATACATCTTGAAAGCAGCAGCTGAAGATGCCCTCGTCTCATATTTATTTGATTTTATTTCCCTTCGCGCGAGATGGGGATCTTTGAACTCGCAATGCAAGAGAATTTGTTGCGTCTGAGTATGTTTTGAGTACGTTAGCGATTAAAAAGTATTTCTACTCTTTACCAGGATTTTCAGACAATCTGTGACGGTAATTTCGCCTGATTGGTTTGCAACCCATTTTCCTCACTTGATTTTTATGAATCGCGCCTGTGCGAGATTTTGGATAACTTTGTGCATTTCCGGCGACCATTTTTGGGTCGTGAGACAGACAAGTGCATTAAGCGTCGAAC
>JABXWE010007618.1:0-57664 GCA_014611495.1 Limonius californicus
CCAATACAAAGTATTGATGAATTAAAAGATCGCATACGTACCGAATGCAATAGCTTGAATCCCAACTTTCTTGCGAATGCTGTGCGTGGTTTTCAACACCGGTTAGGTTATTGTTTAGAAGTACAAGGTGCCCATTTCGAATACTTGTTGTAACTGTTGTTTTTATTTTCATTTCCGTTTTTTGTTATTGATATTTAATGTTTTACAATAATAATCGTCGTTGTTGTTCAACTCATTTTGATTGACTTATTTAATATAAACACTGCTTCAACATAACCTTCATACTCAAATAATTGACAACTATAGTGACGTTTATTTGTGATTTTTAGTTGTCTGTATAGTTGGCTGCATACACAATAGGCGAATTTGACGTGTTTCTTTTAAAAGTATACATAGGCTATGTATACTAATAAGAAAAATTCCCTGTATGAGTCCTCTTTGCACGTATGCCGGGCAGGAGGCTAACCTAACCCGTTGAACAGATAAGAGAAGTTCCACCACCTGGTTTACGATTGTCCAAGATGTTCGTATGACAACGGGGACCGAAGGTTTTACGTACCCTCAGAAGCACGACCAGTTACATAATTAATTGATTAAAAAATAATATTGCCTCTATCTCTGAAACAGTTGACTTAAAGATATAGTTTGGTTTAATGAGCACCATCCGTGGGAAATCCGACCTTTTTCTGACTCCTTCTATATATTTCACGGATAGTACAATTTAGAACAAGCCAGAAAAACTAAGGGCTGAACAATTGAGTGTAAAGACGTCCAAACCGAAAAGCTCGCCGCCACTAGCATACTGCATTTACTTTGATAAACAAACAGAACTACGCAGCCAGTGACGTTCGAGTTTACAATTTAAATACACACTACCCTTAATAAGTAATGAAACGATGGGCAACTGAAGATTGCCTCCCTTTCAATATAACAAGGAATTAAACTGTTCTGTCTCTTATTTACCAACGAAGCTTTGGTAAACAGACGAAAGCAATCACTGTATGGTACATTGGTAAGTTTACGTTAGTTTTCTTCAAATAGGGACTAGATAGAGAGGCACAATTTTAGATGCTCCTAGGTCCTTCAGAAGCAGAAAATCTCAGGCATGCCCCCGAAGGCTGGATCGCGATTAGACGATTGCGCCACAGCAATCGCCAAGACTTTCTTAGCGAATCGGAGTATTCTTGCAGTCAGGCACGAAACCTGCGTTGTACGAGATTTTAACGCTGCAGTGGTGTGGCGGGAAGAGTCACGAGGTCGGTGGCTATAATGCGACACAAATCAAGAGAACAATTTAACTACTAATTGTCTTTAATAAAGCGTAACACTCCACTAATTTTTTAATCCGACTAAATATCGTAGAGATATTCCGCCACCAGGCGAGAAAAGCGATACAGCAAACTTAATCTAGCAGAGGAGCTGACAAAAACTCCCGCTCAAAACAACGTGCGCTCACCTGCCGAGGCTCAGGCTGACTGCCTTTTCCCCCTGCTGCAAAAAATTCTCACCAAACGTAATCATTCTAGAACAAAATCTTCCACGTAGGACTTCCAGGAAGCGTACGATTTTCAGGACCATTCTGCAAACAAAGAATTCTAAGAACTGTTTTCGATCAGCTCTGTAGACTAAACATACTCATCGGCGTTTCTTTAAATTCCGAAAAGGTAACCTCCCATAAAATAACCTTTGGAAATAATAAAATAGTAATCGACTATGAGCGGCAATTAGACTTTAATTCATATGAAGTGGCAAAACTAAACGAACGTTACAAATTAAATATCATTTGAGCCTCTAAATTTACTCACCGTCGAGTAAACCGTCGTCGAGTTGTCGTCTCCAAGTTGTCACGTATCTTTCTTGCAATAGTGGACTTTAATTTTTAATAATGCTTGCGCTTTGTTAACTTTGTTATAAATTCTTGACATATTAATGTTGGATACATTTTGTTATTTTAAACGGAATCTTAAATATTCATCATTCATAATCACCTAAGGTATCTAACTAAAACACGATCGAAAGCGTTTTCTTTTCTTAAACTTAAAGCCTTGCTTGCTTGCTTAAGCAATGTTATTAACCACAGCCACATAAAGCTTTAAAATTGAACGCATCCATATTTATGCACACTTTAAAAGCCGATCTGAGTAAAATTAATTCCCATTAAAGTCAGTTTCCTTGAGTTGTTAGCCAACTACCAAACCTGAAACACCAGCATAAAGAATGTATTTATTCAATCTTTTGTAACAGCCACAACTAAGGGGAAACCCTATACGGATAAAAGTTTGTTATAGAAGACTTAAAAGTTGTAGTTTTCTTTGCGAGGGGAAAGTGGAAGTTCTCATTCGTCATCCCCTTCTGAGCAAACTAACATCAATCTTTTCACTTCAGTATTGTCCAGTCAAGCTGAGTTTAATGCAAGATTTATTTTTCATTTGGTTACCGTTCTAAAGCACTTTCTTAGGGGAGATTAAAGAGAAAGAGTCCTGTGTAGTATAACCGAAGAAGTGTTATTGTTTTTAGAGACTAGGTGACAAACCAAAGCCACCCTAGAAGAAATACCAAATTTAATTTTAGTTAAGTTCAAAACTGCAAGCGGCGTGGTAATTGTTTCTGTAATTACAAAGACGGTGGAGTTTGCAGATAGCTTGATGGCGCTTTTAAGAAAGAATGTTACTTGAAATTCTTATTGTAATTGTTCCTCTCCGCTCACTGATAGTTGGTTTTAATGGGGCGTGCTAATTTATTTTATTTCTTCCTTAGATTCTTGCGTTTGCGGCCTCGCCTTGTTAGTTTATTTCAGCACTCAGACGGTTTTATATTAACTTTCAGTACGTTCACGTGTCACGGGTTGTTCTTGAGAAAGGCAACTTCGTTAACGCAGCTCGAAAGCATTCGCAGTTAACGTAACAAGTGCTCGATTAGCTACGTGATTTTCTATACAAGGCCTAAGTATCAATTTTCAGGACAATGAGGCATTGGTAATAGCGAGAAGTCCTCTTGTTAAGTTGCGAATTATAGTAATTATCTTTTTTTAAGTCCATGAAATAAAGTTATTTTAAATTGCTTCTTACACTAATAATTCAAATTTACAATGCGAGAAACTATTTGATCTTGAATTCTCTAGTAATTTGCTAGTAGTATGAGTACCTTTACTGTTTGAGTTTAATTGTGTGCATTTGGTAAATAATATCTAATGTAAATCGCCTGCGGTAGTTGCAATTATAAATTACGACAACCTAAAACAAGCATATGAAGCGCAATAAGACTCGTGCGCTATAATCGTAAATAAAAATGAAAAATTTGCAGTAGACTATGGATATATGCAGCAATAAATCTGGTAATAAATTATTTTCCCCGAACATTGGGATTCGTCTATAAATCTGTTATTGCCAGACTGTATGTGTGTTTCTAGCTTTTTGCTTTATTATCAAACGGTATGAAAGTAAAATTTATATTTTTCTTCTTATTACAGCTAGAGGTTGATCTACTATGAACATAAAACTTAAAATATTACAGTATGTTACCTAACGTACTTGAAAAAGTATAATAAATAAAATTGTTCTAAGTTTAAGTTAAATTATTTATTTAAATGACTCATTACTCCTAACTAAACGAGGTTATCCAATCGTATTGGGAGTATTTATAATAAATAATTATTCCTCTCGTACATTTCCGGAATTGAAATCTATTCGTAAGCCATTCGAATCGATTCTGCCACGTCAACAAAGTCGATTTGCGATTTTAGAATCAAACCCCGTTTCCTATTATAGAATGCTTCCTCTTCTTCTTCTGGGTATAGACAAATAGCCTTTTAATTATGTACAATGAGTAGGTTCTCTTAGCACGAATGCAGGCAGGAGTCTAACCTAACCCGCTGAACAGAAAATAAAACTCCCACTGCATGGTTTACGATTGTAAAGATATGAAGGTATGACAACCGGGACCGACGGCTTTACGTGTCGTTCGAAGTACACCCGGATACATATGCCACTATATTGGTCCACCCATCCGAGTACAGACCAGCGCGGATTGGGCTGCACTTCGAATATCGTTTGACTGGCGTCTTTAGTGCTCCGCTGTGCAATTGGTTAATATAGAATTAAAAAATGTTATTGTAATTTTAAAAGATGACCCCCGCTTCATCATTGGGAAAATTTAGTTCCGACAAGGTTTTCACGTAAGTGTCAAATGAGTAAAACAAGAATAAAATATATTAGTATGTCTATCGGGTTCACGTCTTGATTTGTCTCGCGTAGTAAGGTCACTTGATGACGTCATATGTCAGCTGTCGCTTTGGTTGTTTACGCTGTCTGACGTCGAATTTTCGAGTAATATGGCAAATTCTTCTGTCAAATAGATATTTTCACAACGTATTTTTGCTTGTACCTTGTGTAGTCATTTGTATAGCCGTGCGTTAAGTATGTCCGTGTATGGGAAAACGCCTTGATCGCAAAGACGACAGTTAGTGTTGAATTTTCTTGATTACTTTGAGCGGTAAAATGAGAATTGCGGTCGTCTAATACCACTTTCATGCGTCCAGGAAGGAATAAATCGATTATTGGTTAGATGAATTACAATTTAATTATAAAATATAATTTTATAGCGTGGGACAGATGCATTAGGGATTAGCGTTTCTTCGATTAAAAAAATTAAAGCCCGTATAGTAAGAACGACACTATTTTGGTCAGTCCTTTTAAAAAGCGCCCACGAAAAAAACCTGAAATCTACCGATTTGCCTGATTCTTCAAAAATAGTAATTCAGATACAATCAACAAGGTGTATTCGGATAGTAAGTTCTATAATTTAAGGTGGTTTGTGGTTATGGTTTACTTGCTTTTACCATCGAATCACTAAAGACCGAACTTCCGGAATATCATGTTTTATTGAGTACAAGCAACCTAAATCGCACTCTGCATAATATCAGTTTTAAATTTAAAAAGGATAACAACTGGAGGATGACATACATGGTCGCCAAGAAACAGCGTACAGAGCCCCAAACACTTAAATTCGACTGTTAAAGACCAACTCCAACTTAACACAATCACAGTAAATATATGGAACAGCTACAACCAAAACTTATGGACCGACTTACGAGCAGACACTGAAGTTAATGTAATTGCAGATATCAATGAGCAAGTGAACCAGATAACCAAAAATGAAATGATAGAAGCCATAAGAAGTTTTAAAAACTGAAAAGGTCCAGGATCTGATGAACTGAATATAGAACTCTTGAAAAACGCCTCTGATAAATCACTTACATGAGTTTTCCATTTCTTGAACATATGCTGGACAACAGGACATGTCCCAGAAGAACGGGGAATAGCTTTGGTAACCCCAATATTTAAGAAAGGCGACAGGAGCAAATGCGACAATTACCGGGGGAACATTTATTGAATTCTGAATACAAAATATTTGCAAAGATCATCATCATCACGAAAGAAATGAATGCTATTAGCGAGAACATCCCCAGAGAAGCTCAGCATGGATTTCGAAAAGGCCGCTCGTGTACACAAGGCATTTTCTCAATAGTCCAGGTGATTGAAAAACGACGCGAATATAACTAACCAACTCTGATTGCTTTTATATACTACCTCAAGGCTTTTGATAAATTGAACAGAAATAAACTATTGTTATGTGTTTTTAAAATTTGCCGCTACACTTTAATTCCGTAATTTATTTGCCGCTTCGTTAGAATTAGTATCGCTATTTTAAATTGAATTCTTATTTTGGGTTACTATTTTAGGTATTTTGTTTTGTCTTTCGAAGCTCGGAATGTGTCAATAGTCCCTTTGTGTAAAATCTGCAAGCTCTTGTTTTTCTCTCGCGTTTGACCTCTGACTGTTCCGAGAATTCACGTGCCATGAGATTCTTTTCTAGAACATTCCCGAACCTTCTAGAATTTTTTTCGTAAGATTTCGTCATGTTGTGCAATCTTCTGAGGGGGGTGCTGATTCCCGTTGCATTTCGAGTGCAGTTCACTTCCGAGCCTTGTGGACTCCGGTCCTCGAAATCAACATCCATCGAGGCCCGTAAATGTTTTTTTGAGTGAAAGTCAGACTTTCGAGAGTAACGGGTGAACCGGCAGATCGTTTTTTTTTCCTTTTCCTCGCGGCGTTTGCTATCCTATGTTACCGTTTTTGTTTGCTGCAGGGCAAACGTTCATCGACTGAACCGTCGGATAAAGATATAAGCGATAGTAAAAGGTACGCCTTGGGTTTTGGACAATTAAAGTTTATAATTGCTCCTGTCGAACTTAGTTCGGATTGGTGTGAGGTTAAAAGGGAAATAAATAAATATCGTGCAAGTGGTTTGCTAAAGTTTGGTTGTTCCCGTCCGAAAAAGTCTCTTCTGTCCACACTAGCTGGCCCAGTGGAAACCAGCTCGGAGTTTTCCAGGGGCGTAGCAACGACATCGTGCCCAACGCTGCCCCGAAAAGCGTTATTTTCTTGGCCCTTTATTGTCGACCCCGCAACTAGACAACGCCGTCATATTGTGCCGTCTACTCGTCAAGGTAAAGAATGTTTTTGTTGTTGTGCAGTGAAAAATAAACCTTTTTTTTTCTCGCGTGACTTGCAGACTTCAAATTTAAGTTTTTTGTAATTGTAAAAATAAAAAGGACCTTCAGTCGCCATATGTGTTAATCTGTTTTAGGATAAAGCTACTAAATTATACTATACTTTTGTGAGCTTCAGCGTCACTGGTGTTTTATAACTGAATGCATAACTTAAATCCCGTAACACCAGTGGCGAAGAGTTACCTGAACGTTCAAGGATAATCATGTAATGCAAACTTTTGTGTCATAATAATTCGTGCCCGTTTATTGTATTGCCACTTTCTATTTATTTTATTATATGTGTTTTAAAGTTTATTGTCTCTTATTTTGTCTTTTGTACCTGTTGTAAGAAATTTGCAAGCTTTAAATATATATAGGAGGAGGCACAAAACACGGTAAGTTCCTTTCCCGTAAGCAGGGGGCTCTCGGCCTTCCGCGAGGACCTACAAAACCAGCTGGATTTCGGAAGGTGGCGCCCACTTATTTCGACGTATCCTGTACACAACTTGAAGCATTTTCTCTATAAGCAATTTTACGAACCTTCCCCTACTCCTCTGCGCAAGCCGCTGGGCTTTACCATCTTTTTTTGCTTGCGGGTCCAAGAAAAGCGCGTTTGGCCGTACCGAAAATTTCTTAGCACGCCAACGTGCGATTTTCTCTGTCCCATAATTCTCGTAGCGAGAATCGGCCCGTAACATCTGGTAGGCCAAAGAAGATAGTACTTGCTTTAATTGAAACTGTAAGACAACGAATTGACGAAGTTCCAAAAATACCAATTAGACATTTATGCCAGCAAGTTGATGATTACGGTACATGCTACAGAATATTGTGACAAGCTTTGCATCTACTGATTTATTTCCGTTTAGGAGCTTTTAGAACAGGATTATCCATAAAGAGTTTAGTTTTGTCTTTCGTTTTTGGATAATCTCAATGATGAGCAGTTAAATTTAACCTTTTTACCGACGAAGCCTGATTTTACCTTAAAGTGTATGTTAATTCACAGAATATGCGGATTTGGAGTAGCGAGAATCCACACGTTACAATTAAAGCTCCCCTTCATCCACAGAAAATAGGAGTCTGGGTTGGAATAAGTCGTCGTAGGTTAGTTGGGCCAATAATTTTCGAAGGCACGCTAACTGCAGCAAGGTACAGGAACGAATTATTGCAACCTTTCTTACCCTTCACGATGATGAGCTACGGGATGGTTTTCTGCAACAGGAGGGCGGAATAGCTCATGTAGCTGCAGATACAACTAATTTGTTACGCGAATATTTTGATGACCGAATCATTAGTAGGAATACTGCAACACCCTGGCCCCCTCGCTCTTGTGATATTACTGTTTTGGACTTTTGTCTATGGCCCTATTTGAAAAACACCATTTTACAAACTCTAGCTAATGATTTAAACGAACTGAAACATAGAATCGAAGAAAACTGTCAAGAAATTAACAACTCACTTCAATTATTGCAAAATGTTTTTGAAGGTATGAGAAGACGAGTTCAGAAATGTTTGGAGGAAGAAGGCAGACATTTTCAACATTTATTGTGATCATTACATTAGTTCAGGTTTATTCCTTTCATTTACTGTTGCTCAATAAAAGATTTCTGTTCCTAAAAATGAAGTTGCATTATTATTTAATTTCAGCTAACACAACCTAACCTGAAATTGACATTATAAACATTCCTTTAGTCTAGAAAAGACGTGACTTTTCATTCCACAGCCCGCTGAGGATCAGCTTTCTTTGGGTCTCTTGATACATAAATTTCGCTAGCTGACGACCTGGGAAACCTTGTTTTTTTCCCCTGCCGGATCTTGGTTTCCGAGTTCCTTAAACTCTGTCGTTCCTGGCCATATTGACTTTTCTTGGGAATATAATGAGGTAGTTGCTCCATCGGAGTATTACCTCCTGTAAGCATATGGTAGCAAGCCTGTTCAGAAATCATTTTCCTGCAGAATTGAGTCATTTAAGACATAGCTCCTTCCCTACATCTTGCTAGTTTAAGTCCACTCCTGATATTTCATGTCTCAGGCACAACCTATATCTGGGAGGCTTTCCCCAATCCACCACCTGGGAGGTGCCTGATTGGGAACTAGGAACCCCTCACGGGTTTTTCCTAACTATGTTTATTTATTTGTATTTATATTGCCCAAAACACGTGCAACAACAAAACTATAATAAATTCTGTTGAAATTATTAACCACTGACTTCTTAATTAAGACGAATTTCAACGGAGTCATCCCAGAAACAATATTAACAAACTCCATTTTCTTCTGCTGTTAATGTACTGATACCTCCGTTTCATAAGAGTATTACTATTACTGGAGCTTTCACAGGCCTTATAAGCCCATCGCTTTGGTCGAGCCTAGGGTATTTTAAATAAACACATAATTCAATGCCTTTAACTGTTGTTAATTTTCGGTTCGTAGGTGACAAAATACCACAAAAAGTTTTCTTTAACATTTTGTAACATTTTATCATTTTATGTTGAAACCTAACCCTTCTTTTTGCTTATTTCGAAAAATATTAACAACAAAAACACATGTAGGTACTAACATTTTTTTTAGTTTTCATTTCTTGATCGAAATCATTCAAAATCTGAAAAAAAGACACTACCTTATTGATTTTAATTTTCTATTTTTCGTTGAAAGAGCGCCAGAGTGATTTAGTGGTTCGAACACTAGGTTCCGGTGCGGAAGGCCGAGAGCTGAAATTCCCGTGGGGCCCCTTTAATTAATTGGGTGCCTGCGTTCTAATAAACAAGGGGTAGGAATGCGGTTATCTATTACGTGATGCCCACCGCATTAGCACATGTCATGACTATGACATGCATTACCAGATGTGAAAACAAAGACACGAGATCTTTGACCTTGCGACCTCCTTGTAAGTCAAACTTCTTCATGGGGCCTTACCATTATTATGACTTCTAGTTCTCTTCTTCTTCTGATTGTAGGCCAATGGCCTGTTCATTTCCTACAATGGAGTAGGTTCTATGAGCCCTTTGCACGTATACCGGGCAGGGGCTAGCCTAATCCGTTGAACAGAGAAGAGAAGTTCCACTAAACGGTTTACGATTGTCAAATATGTCCGTATGACAACCGGGACCGACGGTTTTACGTACCCTCCGAAGCACGACTGGTTGCATACGCCACTATATTGGTCCATTTATCCAAATACTGACCAGAGCGGATTGTAATGAACTACGAATACCATATGACCGGCGTTGCAGTGCTCCGCTATGGAACCGATACCTTTCAGTTGAAAATTTAAATGTTATTTAAATGTCTTTTTTATTCTACTATTGTTCTGAAACTTTCCTTTAGCTACAAGTTTGAGTAAGCATTCTTAGTTGAGAAGCGAATTTACACAATTCAAAATGCTTTCTAGCTACTGTTGTGTTTAAGGCCTGTATGACACGGCACAGAATTTTATACAAAATTTTGAACAAATTTCTGTAGCTCGTGCTCTAAAGTCTACAGAAACAACGTCAAATCGATGCGCAAACGAGCACTTTCTAGTGTTCATCAATGACCATAGAGGACAAAGACATAAATATTTTACCACGTGCACCACCTAAAATCTCTCAAGGCTAGCCATTCTACACAAACCTAATATAACTTATAAATAAAAAAATAACTTCCCGAAAACGCAAAAATAATACAAGCCACGAAAGAATAAACAACAATGGAGATTATGTAAACAAAAGTAAACAATTATTATCAAACCTTGATAGTTTTCTACCTTATCTACATTAAAATGATTATTTTGACAGTTTTCTCACAGATGTCAACGTAATTTCCACCTATTGGCGCATGCTCAGACAAAATTTTGTACAAAATTCTGTGCCGTTTCATACAGGCTAAGTCTTTTTTTACGTTGAAAAAATTCATATTACAGCATTTACATATTAGAATACTTTATCTATTCAAAACTCCTTAAATTTTCTATTCCTTGTACAAATTACAACAGAATATTAAAAATCTAGTATCATTTGCATTTACTAAGGTTCAGAAAGCTCCATTTGTAGAATAAAAACACGTCCTACTTATCACGATTGCTATTAATTTTTAATTCTGTATGTTAATGTAGACAAAACATTAAAAATTAAATATTTGACTAAAAAGTGCATGCCTAACCAATAATCGAATTTAGTGCGAATTCCATTTAGTCGACAAGGATTGTAATTTATCCACGAAAACCTCCGTAAATTTATTAACACGCAACTGTTTCTTGGTTCTGATCTTCATATGAACACTATTGCGTTACTTCCTTTAAATTAAACACGGCCATGACTAAAGATTGAAACCTTGTAAGAATTCACACACTTGCAGTTACCCATAAGCATTGAGCAGTACAATATCTTGGCAAAAAATTGAATACCATTTTAAATAATAGTTAAATTCAAAGGTTAGGCTGTCCCGCCCCCGCTTGCGGATACACAAATGTGTGTCTCAACTAAAGAATTGTAGATTACGATAGATTACAAATAAAATATTGCAGTTAATATCTGAGTATGGACACATTCCTCGAGGCTCCCTCGATGTTCCTTCGATCATTCCGCGGTATGTGTCCGTTTAAATGCATGCGTTTGCCTTAAATTGAAACGTAACGATATCGTAATATTGTTTTACCCGCCATTGCGTTCAAAATGGCGAGTCATTATCATATGGATTTAGTTCAAGTTGCGAATTAAATGGATGTTAATTCCCGGATGCGTTCCCGTTCCTTTCGAGAAAGCTTTCGGGCAAATGCGAGATAAGGAAGGGGCGTCTGCTGAAATTCAATTTCAAACGAGACGGGGAAATATATGGTTATGTAATCTACTAGTAATCTGCTTCATTGGCTATTGTCTTCCTTAGCAATGCTAGATAAGTGAGAATTACACTAGCTTTGTGTTTAATAGGAGGCTAAAAGACCGCTATAAACAACCATTAACGCGTGTTTTGTTCCAACCGAAACCCACGCCGTTGGTGAATTGATTTTCTGGTTTCGATGGAATTGCTCCTTCTTTGCATACCTTTAAAATTATACAATTACAAAATTAATCTGTTTGGAAATAAATATTAAGAAATTTGGACATTGTAGAGTTGTATACAATAAAAAAAATGTAGAGACATTCAGTTTGTGACTTTAGTAGTCCTCTGTCAAAAGTTTCAAAACGAAGGTGCTTTTCCTTAAATTGTTATCAAGGTTTAATTTTGTTAATGCAAATCGGTGAAATGCTATTATTATTTATGAATTCTTTTGTTAACTTGGCATAAAATCAAACTAATAAGAGGTTATTAAAATCATGTTGGTTCCATTAGCTTTTAAGGGAGAAATCAGATTTGAAATGAATTTAGGGGTCTTAGGGAGAAGCTTCTGAAAATACTATGATTTCCACGTGAACTATGTATAAACTCAATACAGTAGCTATCTTTACAGTTTGCTTGTCAAAGTATATTCACCAAGAAATATATAAAGGCTAGCTATTTATGGAAATACTTTGTTCCGATTTCTATTGGTGCAAGAGTGCTTTCAGAGTCTACAATAAATTTCATTTTAGAAACATTTAAGTTTGTTTGTTATGTACGAGGAGAGCTTTTTATGTTATTTACCTAGCTATGGAAATAAAATCATATTGTGATAAGTTTACTATGTCAAGTCTCTGTGACATTCCTCCAAGTTTGATACAACTCGCTTAAGATTTGTCATTTATGTGCAGAGTTAGAAGTGCAAAAATGAGTGATTTAAAACTGGAACATAAAGCGTTATGAAATTTATATCGAAAGAAGGCAATAATTCAAAGAATACCCATGAGAGAATGGTGGCTTTGTATGGAGAAAATAGCCCGTCCTATTTTCAAGTTAAATTTTGGTGGGGTCGAGGGAATTTATTCAGGATGACCCATACTGCGGAAGACCTCTTGAGGCACGAATACAGAAGACCATAAAGAAAGTTGAAGATCTGGTGTTGAGTGATCGCCTAGTGCCAGTTTCGGTTATTGCAAGAGAAGCAGGTATATCAGAAACATCTGTTTTTAAAATCCTTCATTAATATTTGGGAATGAGCAAGTTGCCAACACGGTGGATTCACAGGCTGCTCACTCCTGAACAAAAATTGTGTAGGCGAGCAATTTGCGAGGATAATTTTACGGCTTTATCCCAAGATGAAGACTTCTTTAAAATTGTAACTGGGGATGAGATGTGGATACATCACTGGGACCGACGAAACAAGAGTCCATGCAATGGCTCCACCACCCAAGAAGGGGAAGACGTAATTCTCAGCGGGAAAAGTGATGGCCACAGTTTTCTGGGAGGCTGAAGGGATTTTATGGGTTCAGTACAGGGTCTACAATAACAGGGAATGTCTACAAAGAAACAATAACACAGGTTTGCAACCAAAAAACTGCACAGGATTTTTATACTGTTTCTTATAGATTTATATCACTTAAACCGGGAAAATACTTGAGAAAAATTCCATCTCGTCAGGTATTCTTGCAAAACTCGTGTTTGTAGTTTCATTTAGAGCGAAACCCCCGTTTCACTCGAAATCTGGTATCTTATTCTTGATTCTAAAAATCCTATGCAAAAGTGATTGAAAATAAAAAGAAAATATCTTACCCAAACCTTAATTCAGCTATTCGTCCAGTGTCTCATAGCTCTGAAATACCAGTTTCACACCCACCTTCCAGTTTGGATGATTATCCTGAGTGATTCTGAGAACGGAAACACATTATCTTCCCAGGACGAATCTAGTTCAGATTTTTCTGTTGATGAGGGACCCCAACTTTTTTCTCAGATCGAGCTCAATGACCTGGTTAGAAATTTAGGCCTTTCAAAAAATGCTGCCGAACTGCTGGGGCCAAGGCTGAAAAATAAAAACCTGCTGTCACCCAGAACCTTCTTTTTCGTGGTACAGGCACCGAGTTAGAAAATTCACTAAATGTTTCTCCAAAGATTGGAATCTCGTTTTTTGTTGTGATGTTCAAGGGCTAATGAAGTGTTCTGAAATAGAATATGATTCATCTGAGTGACGCTTATTCATTGATTCGTCAAAAACAAGCCTTAAAGCAGTCTTGCTGCATAATTGGAATAAATTTGCATCACTTCCTGTAGGACACTCGGTGCATTTGCAGAAAAACTATAAAAATTTGGCAATGATTATTGAGAAAATAAAATATCAAGAACATCGCTGGATGGTTTGTGGAGACTTCAAAAAACTAACCATGTTGTTGGGCCAGCAGGCAGGTTATACAAAATATCGCTGCTTCCTTTGCTTGTAGGACAGTCGAGCCAGAGATCTCCATTGGACAAAAACTGACTGGCCACTTCGAGACGCGTTAACCCCCGGCGAAAATAACGTCATTAATACGACTTTCTTTCCTTCTGAAAAGGTTTTATTACCACCTCTTCATTTTAAATTGGGGCTTATGAAGCACTTTGTTAAATCATTGGCAAAAGATGGGGAATGTTTCAGATATCTGTGTTCCAAGTTTCCAAAACTGTCTGAAGCTAAGTTGAAAGAGGGAGTTTTTACTGGCCCTGACATACGAAAACTGTTATCCGATCCCCTCTTTTCAGAGACAATGGAAGAAAAAAAAAAAGAAGCGAGGGACTCTTCCAAAGACGAAGTGCACACGTTTTTGGGTAATACTAAACACCCTCATTGTAAAATCATTGTACAACGCATGTTGGCAGCGAATAAAGATCAAGGATGGAAGATGAGCTTAAAAGTTTCTTACACTCTCATGTCGATTATTTTCCCGAAAACTTGGAGCCTTCAGTGAAGAGTAGGGTGAAAGATTTCACCAGGATGTCGGTGATATCGAAAGACGCTACCGAAGATGGACGTCAATATGCTAGCTGACTACTGTTGGATGTTCAAGCGGGAAACAGAAAATGAAAAGCGGAAGCGTGTTCGGAGAAGTATCAAAGAGAAGAAGAAAAGGTTTCATAGGCAAAAAGAATGAACACGGAATGTTAAGTATATTTCACCAAGAAATTGTTTGTTTAATTATAAGAAATATAGTTTAGTTCATTGTAATAAGATGGTGTTTTTTTCATTAGTGTTATACTTTTTTTATACAAACACCTTGTATTTTGCAAAAAAACCGTACGTGATGGAGGGAAATGGAAGTCATTTTTGCATTTGGCGCACTAGAAAACATAATATTTACCAAAAACATCTCATGCAGCTGAAAAAAATATTATTTTGCAAACCTGTGTAATCAATTTGAAAGCAGCTGTACGCGAGAAAAGACATCACATTTTTGCCCAGAAAACTGTGCTTCTGCACGACAACTGCAGGAAGCATAAAGCACGAATCCTTAAAGAAGCAATTGATGAATGCGGCTTTGAGAAATTACAACATGCACCGTACAGTCCCGAACTCGCCCCGTGTGGCTATTATTTCTATCCAAAACTCAAAAACACTTCAGAGGGCGTCGCTTTTTGTCGAATGAGGATTTGAAAAGCTCCGTGGAGTTGTATTTTGCAGAGTTATCAAAACAATTTTTTTTCGAAGGCATAGCGTTATTAGGAAAACATTGGAATAAGTGTGTAAGCACTAACAGTTCTTATGTTGAAAAATAAAATGTTACTAGGTAGATAACATAAAATAACTCCCCTCGAATGTTTAAGAAAATAACAGCTTCAGAGCTAAATTACTTAGTTTGAAATTCGTTTGCAACTTAGCGAAGAAAAAGGAATTTTCAGATTTACGCATCTATAAACAGGAATCAACTATTATGGAGGAACAAAGCAGGAACCCGAAAATAGTAAAATATTAATTTTTTTTTCTGTTATAAACAATTAGCAGTTGCGCCTGCTATTCTTCCAAGGCGTCGTAACGCTATAATGTAAACTGCTATTATTATTTATAACTATTTATAACTATTTATAAGATAACCGTAACCACAAACTGTTAGTGTATTTTGTATAAATGTGAATAATACAAATCAGTGAAATAAGTTTAAGTTGAATAGGATTCCTCTCATTATTTCTGTTTTATTCATTATCATAAAACATGGGAAAGCATTTGGAGATATATATATATATATATATATTGCTGTGTATTATTTATAGAAATAAATAATTCAACCCACGTTGATGGTGACATAAAAGATGATATGTAATATTTTATTAATAAACATAAATAATAATTATTATTAAACTCAAATAAATTTTCTTTACCTTGGCTAGCTCGTAAAATTAAATTTTTAAGTTGGTTACACCAATAATACAAATTAAAATATACCAGCATATAAAAACATAAATATCTCAGGGTTTTTTAGTTCGTGACCTCGCCTCTGATAGTTATAAAATACAGGAATAAGTTCAATACATACTTATAAAACTTATCTATAAACTTATCTGTAATCCTCAAAAATGTTGCCATCTAGTGTACATTCAAAAATGTAGCCGTTCAGTGTACATCTGAATTGTCAGAACTGCAACAGTCAGCAATCTTCCCGCCAAATTGACCTCGGTATGTCTGATCCCAACGAACTCTTGATTACGGCATCTTCCAACGGCTCCCGGAACAGTTTACAAACAATTTAAATCTTTTTAAATTGTTAATTCTTCCAGAATTATACTTCTATATTGTAGTATAATTAATTCACTCATAACAGCTAAGTTAATTTAACGTAGTAAGATCTTTATCATAAAGTAATGATTCACTTTTAATTTTAATTTGATTTTAGGTTAGCAGGATGTTGAAATAAATAAATCAATTTAACTTCGCACTTCATGTAAGTTTTTATTTTTATATTAAATAACCACAGAATACTTATTAACTTTTAAAATCAAATAAATTTTCTTTTCACATAGTAGTTTTTACAGACATTTAACCTCAAAAATTATTCTTGTCAACAAATTTTAGCCACACCTACTTTGAACAAAATTAACCTTTAGGGCCGGTCTTTCAATGTTCCGATAAAAGTGTCAGACAGTTGTCGGACGGTATAAGTTATCCATAGGATAAATCTACCCGATAACTTTTTTGCGTCTTTCAATACAATTTATCCTATAGGTTAGTTATCGGCCAAAATCTTACTGATTAACTACTACTGGTTCTAGGGAATTTTAAGGAATGTGTGGCTAAATTCAGTTCAATGGTGTGCGCAAAAGATAGCATTATTTTAAAAGCAGCGAGTTAAACAAAGATACCTATAGTTTGTTTGCTGACGCCGGCGCGGCGTAGCAATGAAGGATATTGCAGCGGCACTTGTTTACGTTTGTTGATTCGTGTTAGTTGAGGTTATTGTTACTGTGATTTTTTCTGATAAGTTTATTATGGCTGAAATTACAAAAAAAGACAAAAGGGAGCGTGTGGCCAATTATTCAGCCAATGAAGTGAGGTTGTTGGTCGATATTATTTTAGAGTTTAAGAACATTATTGAAAATAAGACTTCCGATCTTGTCACGTGGAAAGATAAAGGCCGAGCATGGGAAGAAGTGACCAGCCAATTTAATGCAAGAAGTCCGCAGGGTGTGCACCGAGATGTAACTAATTTAAAAAGCAAGTATGAAACGATGAAAAAAGCGTTAAAGAAGAAAGTGGCCAAACAGAAGTGCAGTATGTACAGAACCGGAGGTGGCCCTGCGGAAACAGTATTGTTTGAAGATTGGGAGGAGCATTTATTGCAAATTCTATCCCTATCTATGCATGGGCTAGAATCATCCTTTGATTCAGACTATGTGCCGGATCTATCAGGTAATGTGTAACTATCTTTGTATTGCAATTACTTAATCAAGAATTTATTGTTACAGATGCAGCTCAAAAGATACCAGCTGTCAGTATTATAGGTAAATAAGGTAGCTTTGTATTCTGAGAACATAAGTATGAATGTATGTATTATTGCAGATTCAGCTGAACCTGAACCTTTTGTTATGAGGGTTACAAACTTGGACGATTCTGGTAATTATTTACATTATTTTTTGCAATTTTCATTGTATGTAACCGTATTGTAACCGCATATACTTTCTTTATAGTGTCTCAACCCTGTAACTTGCTGGAAGCTGGTATAAGCGATTTTGGTAAATAACAAGTTCATTGCTTTTTTTCAATATACTTTGAATTATATGTAGGAATTGCTTAACGAATTTTTTGCCACATTTTTTTTCTTGTAGTGTCTCAACCAAGTACAAGTGCTTTGGTGGTAACCGTCTTGGATGTGGATGCTTGCTCTCCAACGATAGTTTCTACTGATTCCAGTAAGTGTTTGGCAAATATTTTATTACAATTAATTAATTGCAGTTTCACATTTATTAGGTAGCACAAGCGACACTACGAAGTGGAACACATGGTCCCCAGCGTCGCTGAAAACTAAAAAAAATTCAACATTACGTATTGCAAAAAATAAAAGCCCAACGAAAAAGGATATTATTAATAGCAAATACGAATCTTTGGCCGACGAAAGAAGAACACTTATTCAAACTCAAAAAAACGTAGCTGAAGAGGAACTCAAACTGCTTAAAAAAAAATACAGCGAGAAGATGAGCAGCGCATTCTTGAGCACGAAAGGATTCATAAACTTATGGAATACGAGAGAGAGGAACACGAACTCAGAATGCAAATGTTAAAAAAACAACTGAAATAATTAAATATGTATATATAGCAACAATAAAATAAAAGTTAATACAATTTTGTATACATATATTTTATAATAAGGTACCAAAATATGCCACAAGTTCCCTTTGCACGCTTATATCATGAGCACGAGCTGCTGCAACTGGATTCAATTCTATTACAAAATTTTCTGCAATGTCTTCATTGGGTCGTTCATCAGGTGGCAGTTCTTCATTTTCTATCCTGGCTAAATTGTGTAGAACTGCTGTTGCTACAATAATTGCTTGTGTCAAGGGAATATGACAACGCAATCCCACTGATAAAATAGGGAAACGTCTTTTCCATACCCCAAACGTCCGCTCAATAACATTGCGTGTTCGAATTTGGGCTTCGTTAAACAGATTCTCTGCAGGTGTGTGCGGCTGTTGTAATGGCGTTATTAAGTAAGTGCGGACAGCATAACCACTGTCGCCCACTAATAAAGCATTTTCCATTTCGCCATTTTGCAACAATGCTTTAAGCCGCGAGTTGTCAAAAATGGTACTGTCATGTGAAGCACCAGGCCACCGTGCTACAAGGTCAATAAATTTCAGGTTTGCATCGCATACAGCTTGCACATTTATAGAAAAATATCCTTTCCTATTTCTAAAATTTTCAGCAGCATTTCCACCTGTAAGAAAAAAATTTAATTAACAAGTTATATTTTTATGTAAATTAATAAAGCATACCAGGTGATTGTATTCGTATATGAGTACAGTCAACAGCACCAACCACACGTGGGAAGCGGGCAAATCTATAAAACCCGTTCATTAATGTGTTTCTTTCTCTTTCTGTGGTAGGTAGTACAATATATCTGGGCCTTAAATTTGTAATTGCATGTGTAACCCTTACAATCACTTTTCCTGCAGTAGCTTTACTAACGCCACTAAAATCTCCTGCAGAAATATATAATGAGCCGCTCGCATAGAATCGCAAAGTTAAAAGCAACTGCTCCATGGGTGTTACACAATGGTTTCTGAAATATAAACAGTTTCGGTAACGGATAGCGTCTACATAACTAATACTGTATTATTTGGTATAAATAATACCTATTTGTAGAATGCACTAAATTCATTTGTATTTCTTCCAGTAGTGTTTGAACTGTGGGTTTCTTTAACCTAAATCTTCGGAAAAAATCCAAATCATCCCATAAATCAAAATTATTACGACGATCGCCAACCATGTGCAGCCTTCGGTCTGGATTCAAATCGTTAACAATTTCCACTTCTTCAATTTCTAAAATTTCATCCAAAAATTCTTCCATTGTTAGCAACTGCACTAGAAAACTGAACACTGATTTTATAAACACTTTGTCTTAGGTTATGTTTAGTTTATTTACATCCACTCGAAATATTTCGTATCGCCTCGTGCACATTCGTAGTTGGGTTATCCGACCGATAGAGCACTATCGGCTACTTCTACTGCCCGATAACTTTATCCTCTAGAATAAGCTCTGACGTGACTATCGGACGATTGAAAGACAGAAAATACCGTAATCCGGCCGATAAATGTGGCCGATAGCTTGTCTAGAACTTTATCGGTACATTGAAAGACCGGCCCTTAATGATATAAAATTTGAAATCACGGAGAACAAGAAAATACGTGTTGCTCCTTTAAGTAAAATAACCAATTAAATTCCAAAAATATACAAATTTGGAACTTCCACGCATATAAAAGTTAAACATGGACCAATGAAAATTCAAATATTAATCTGGAAAATCTACAGGTGTTTTACAACATTATAAAATTATTAACAACAAAGTTAATACACAAAATATGATTAAATAAATTGTAGAATAACTATCCTGACAAAATTACCATTATTTTAATACCAAACACTCCCAAATCTGAGATGATAAAATTACATGTGGTCAAATTATTAAATTTACCCAAATTAAAACAATTGCACCATAAAATCACTAAAAACAGATTCCTCAGTTATAAATACAACCCCCTAAATACATTTATAAGAACTATATCTGCTAACAATAAAATAATTAACAAATAAATTTTCTATGTTCTAGGGCTCCTTCACCTGCCCAAAATAACCAAAACAAAGTCTCACACCGCACTACGATATTTAAACCTCATTCCCTAAGGAATGTTCACTCAGAAGATCACTTTTAATCCAATAATAGCACTACGCAGCACCTTCCGAAGACCGTATAAGACCTTTATCTCTTATTAGGTATACATTTGTCAATTTTAATCAATAATAACTTTTAAATAATCTTTCTTACATGATAATGAAACTAATTATAAACAATTTCAGGTACAATCAAGCTTCCTATTATCAAAATAGTATCCTTTTATACATATGAAAAGTATTACGAAGTCAAAAATTACATCATATCAGGGTTATCTCATTAGATTAAAACATAATTGAAATATAGTTATAATATTAAATATTAATATAGGGCAAATAACCTAGCAATATATATATATATATATATATATATATATATACAGGGTGTCCCAAAACTCCTGGAACATAGAGCTACCACGTATTCTAGAGGTCAAAAGAAGACGATTGGACCCAATTTTGTCATATACCAAAATGTACCGTGTGTCCGTGAGAGGAGTTCAAAGTTTACTTAAAAAATCACATTTTTGTATGCTGTTCAGAAACGTGTAAACCAATTTTAATGAGATTTGGTACCTGGACATTTCAAAGGAAGCCACTACTTTCAGTAACGAAAGAAACCCAAAGAAAATTGGAGAAGGGGTAAAAAACAACCCCCACCCCCTGATAAATTTGTTCAGAATTTTTTTAAGGATGATGATACGATTTTATGTTTTTTTTAGGTGAAGACTTATTCATTAGCTTCATTTTTTGACTGTTGTAAAAACTCCGTAATTCATATAGTTTCGAAAAAAAAAAAGTTTACTCAAACACTGATAACCGATATTATTATTGCAGGTTGAATTGTATTACAAAATTTAGTTGCCTTGTTACGCTGAGCGTAAACTCTAGCAGCCTCATCCCAGTTTCCCTCACATTTCGCGAAAATCCAAATCATATCCACGTACTCGTTTATAGCATACGCCATAATGATAGTCAAGACACAAGTGAACTCAATAACACGAATTTAAGGCGAATTTAATGCAGAATTAGTAATGTCAATTCAAAATTGATTTACTTGACACACGTGTCAAAACGCAAACAACAGATTTTCGAATTTTTTATCACAGTACCCATGCACCTGCATTGTTGTGAAATTTTACTATTACCAAAAGTATGATTTTTAACAGTACTTCCAAACGAAGAAGTAAATTGCTAATTCAATGTTAATTAGCGGGTTTGAATTAATTTGAGTTTCCTCATTAAGCAAATACATGTTTTATTTAATTTCTTATATCCATTTTGCGAAAATTCTGCACTAAAGGTATGAACTTTAATACCATCGTACAAGAAAACTAAGCTGCGGAGCAAATTGCCTTTTTGTCTTAAGAATTCTTAAAGGAAGAAGTTTACCTGAAGCTTTTAAAGCAATTTAGGGACACTCTGTATATCCGCTGTTCTTTTATTATTATTATTATTATTATTATATTTTAAAATAATAGGTTTAAAAATATAAAAGTTGCATGCTGTTACCTCCTTTCATGGTCACCAGGTATACCACTACTTACCTTAAAAATATCATCAAAACTCAATAAGCACTAGAAACACTAGAATAATTATTAAATCACAAAATAACTCAAATAAAATATTTTCTCTTACTAAATGTTTACAATTATTTATGTTAATTTTTTCTTCAGAAAGCATGTGTTAACCACATTTCTTCGTCATTTTTGCAAATCTAGTTTGTGTTGCTACTGGCAACTAGTGGATAACATAGCGATAGGTGTCGAATTGCGTATATTGTCTGCCTTTTCATGTGAAGTCGTGAAACAGTGAAAATATAATTCGAATTGTAATCATGAAATCTTTAGTTATTTAGTTAGGACGTTCAGTAACGTTTTTGTATTAAAACAATAAGTTTATGTAAATGGCAATTTCGAAACCTACTGGCATAATCAATATTTATTGCTAGCAAGTTTTCAACTTGCACTATTATCTGAAATATGTTTAAAATAGCTAAGAGGAGAATGCATATGCAAATAAACGTTCATACATTGTAATCATTGCCTTATACCCAATTCCTGACGCTTATTGTAGCAAAGACCCTACCAGGCGCAATGTCAACATTTTGTGGTAAATCTTCAGTTAAACAATTTAATGTTTTTTTTTCGGTGGTTGTTGTTGTTTGATTGAGCGAGATTTAGGAAACGGTTTCCAAGCATCTCTAAGCCATTATTAGCTTATTGTACACCCTAACTACGATTTTTGCCTAACCGGGGTAGTTCAAATGTTTTGATGTGTAACACGGAATCTACGGCTTTACTGCTTATCTGGCAGAAGGCGTACTAATTTTCCCCGCTAGCAAAATCTGACCGGCCTCGATCGGAATCGACCCCGCCTCCCTTGGGTTTTTGGAGGTTAACCACGGAAAAAGTAAAATAGCCGGTTCGAGTATATAAAACATGTGCATGATTTGTGCACATGAAAACAACATTGTTATGAAGATTACTGTAGATAAGCTCACTATGGGGCCAAGGTTTGTGTTTTATTTTACTTTTTGTAATGAATACTCCTACATAATTCAGCACACTGTTTTAAATTATGCCGACTTGTAAAATCAATGTGAATCAAGTTTATTGATTCATTCCTGTCTAGCTATAGTATACTAATTGCCATAAATTCAAAATGTACGGTATTATTTACGTATATGACCGTAAAAAGTAAAAGATCGCTGCATACTCACATATATGTATTTAAGTAACATAGTCGAACTAAAATTTTGGTGATTCCGGAAGGATATTCTTCCATTGTAATAATACTTTAGAGTAGATTCACTAAGGATATTTTTCTACATCTGATTGCTGCGTCTTTTTCTTCTCTCTCTTCTACTTCTTTCTTCAATTCCATGTCTTTGGAAAGACCTCATATAATAACATTAAATATAAATAGAATATAATATTAATTTAGTTGAATATTTCGGAGTAATCTTAATAATGAATTAAATATTATTAATAAGTAATAATTAATATTAATATTATTGCTGTTAAAATCATACTTTCTAACAAGTCTGCTCGAGATGAAAACAAATACGTAAATACATCATATTTCCGGCTCAACATATATGGTATACCTCCCTAATAGTTTAAAAAGTTGTGTGTTTTATAAAAAAAGTAACAAAGGCAAATTTAATGATGGGATTATATTTGCGTAGCATTAACATTGCTATTGTACAGGTTGATTCTAAACATGGCCCAAATCTTTAACGGCGTATAGCTGAGGTTATTTAACCCCTAAATTAATTAGTAATTTTCTTTTAATTGGCCATCGCTATGGTGGCAGGTGGGTTCAAAGTTTTTTACATCAATTCACTAAAATGTAAATAACTTGTTTGTTTCTTGTCCCATACCGTTGTTTTGTAAGCTGCTAGTCCAACCTTAATTTTTAGTCAACAAAAATATATAATTCACTGCGGAAAGTCGATGAAGTCTAACCCGGAAGTGAAAACTTTGGTTTAAATATTTGCAAATTAGGTGTATGTATTAAAACTGTTATTTCTATACTTTGTTAAATAACTACTAAAGTCTTCGAAAAAGAATTTTTACAGACCCATTATTTGGAAAACCGAAGGCTAGTTCAGAAACTGCAAGAAACCCTTAGGCTAACGATATCGTTTTCAAGGTATACCTTACATTTTTTACTCTACTTTTCACTTCTGGGTTAGATTTCATTCACTTTTCACACTCTATTGTACATTGTTCTTGACTTGAAATTAAGCTTTCCAAAATAATGAAGTTTATCAATCGGACAAGAAACAAAAAATTATTTACATTTTAACGAATTGATGTAGAAAACTTTGAAATTCCATTACACCATAACGACCTCGAATTTGGAAAAAAATGTTGGCTTATTTAGGGGTTAAATAGTGTCAGCTATGCCTGCTTAAAGTTTTTCGCACATGTTTAGAATCACTCTGTGTATGTACATATACAAGGTGTAATTAAACTGCTTTTCCATAGTTTGGGAACGAGTTCTTCACACCAAAACAAGAAAAAAAGTTTAGATGAACATGTCTACGAAAATGTTTCGTTACGGAATTGTAGCCTTACATTATTTTGTTTTACTTATTTTTACTCTTATTCAGCACACAAAAATAGCCAACTATGGTACTTTTGTTAAAATTTGATAAACCGAACCGTTTTCCAGCTAATGTAAATTTGTTATGAAAAATCGAGTTGTTACTAAAATTTGGAAACTATGTCGATCAAGTTCATAGCATAGATTCGGCACAAGAAGACAGCAAAGAATGCTCATACAATCATTTGTCCACCAAGGCTTAGTTTACAAAGTACTACTTTTAGCGTTAAGAAATAAGATTCTCTTTAGATAAAACATTTCTTGGGTATATTATAAACTAAAGCGTTGACGGAAGCGTTTTCGGACCTACGTTTATATGAACTTTTTTGGCAAGCGTGCTAGTTACACCCTGTATAAGCACATACAGTGAAAGTGGCTTTGCTGCTAAATATCTATTAAGAAAGACTTCAAATACAATTGTTCGTAAAAAAATTAATAAATCTAAGGAAGTATCTTTTTTAAGTGACAAATACAAATTAAAAATGTTTGTTGATAATAAAGGTCATGTAAATGCGTCCTTCATAAATTAAATCTTAGGTGATTTAGCTAGTATTTATCAGATTTAAGAGCTATCAAAACTAAAACCAGCGTTGTCTATTATCATCATAGGTAAGTTAACAGGCAACCTTGCAACTTGCCGATTTTTTAACTAGTAGCCAACATACTCAAGATTAAAATATATTGCAAACATTATAAAAACCGACGATAAAGAATTGCTAGAAACAGTGAAAGAATGCGGTAATATAATTAATTTAGTGAAAGCTTTTCTTATTACTCCAAACTACTATTAAGAACATAATGCGCAGAACTCTAGTGCCAATATTTATTAATTTTCTAAAAATCAGTTAACAATTTACTTTGTCGTATATTATACGCATTGTCTTTTAAATTGCATGCAGGTTGATTCCCAGTGTTCAGATAGACGGTTCCAAATCCCGTAAAGAATAGGGAAAGAAATATAATGGCTTACTGATGTGAAAGGTTAAGCTTAATTTTGAATTGAAAGTCGATTTAAGATTCTCTTAAATGTTGATATTTAGTAAATGCAAAATGTAGTGTTTTAAATTTTGTTAATTGCATATGACTATACATTTATCTACGTAAAATCATTTGCTAATTAAATTGGAAATATGTGAATTGTTATCAGATTATTAAAACGTCTCTCCCATTTTTACATTACAATGGAGAAAAATAATTCCTTTGCCATTTTACTTTAGTTACTGATGTTGCAATATCTATACAGATACGTATAGGGTTTAGTGTAGCGCAATAAAAAACACTGCAAAGTTTTCTAAAAGCACAAACAGCGTAGAAGCTAGTTGACGATATTTAATTAACCAAGGTTAAGTATGGCGGACACTTGCAAATTTAATATTTTGTGTTTTAATTATCGCACTTGTAAGTACAATTATGCCGTTTAAAATTTAAGCCCGCTTCATTTTTACGCAATGCCTGGTTTTGAATGTGTTTATAATGTAGTACGTCGGTTTACACAATGGCATTACCATTTTTCCAAAAATTAAATATTATGAGTTTTCCAATTCAATAGTTTGTGTGGAAGTATTAAAATAAGATTAAGTTTCGCTGTTGATAACGAATATACTTTAGAGCAGGACCAAAAAAATATCTGTATACACTTCGATTAATGCAGATACGTATCAGCTGATACTCCTGTTTGCAACGTGAAATTTAATGATTTCCGTTGCCGATAATAGAAGATAAATTTATTATGAAGCAGAATTTTCTTTAAATTAGAAAATGTTTGTTGATTTTAAATATAAAATATCAAAAAAGTAAGGTAAAAGAGGAATTGATAAAGAAGAAAAAAAAAGAGTCTAAGCAGCATTTTACAAAACGCTTGGAAAAATAGTTTACATAAAAATCTTTGGTGACCCCTTATGTCAAACATGAATGACACTATAAACTTCATAATGGTGGCAACAATTTGTATTAGCTTAAGGTTCCAAAAAAATTTTTGTCAAATCTTTGTATTACCGTGAGAATGCATGGCAACTCTAATAATGGAAGACCACCCCAAAGTGAATACCACTGTAAATATTAATAAACTTGCTTTTAATTTGTTGCTATTCGGGTCTACTCAACATATATTGTTAATTTTTTCGATTAAAATAACCTCGAATTCTATAAATTGTAAGCATAAACGCAATTAGTTAGCTAATTTCTTTTAATGCTGTGTATATTTTTCGTTTAATATAAATTAATGTAACCTAGTGACTTACAGAAGAGTGACTTGTCATTGGCCAAAAATGTTCTTTCGATTTTAATGTATTTTTAGCTAAACCCAACTTGACTATGTTACTGCAAGTGGTTTAAAGAGGCAGCATAACGTTTTGTATAATAATGCAGCCAGTATTGTAGACTAGATGACCGCGTAAATGTAAATTAACATGTAATAACCCGAAATGTAAATAGTGCGAAACACAAGATGAAATTTATTTTTTTTGTTTAACAAAGTTAATGTTTAGTTAATTTTACTAATACTCAACGTAGAATGTTTTAGAAAATGTTAAGGCTGGTATTTAGCAGGAGATATTTGATCACAATCACATCCTAAACAGCAAATGTTTGCTAAACGGTAGAAGCTAGAAGGATTCTAATTCATAAATTGATTATGCATTGCCTTCTTATCCAAGAGAAAAAGTTTAAATTTCAAAATTTTGGATAATAAACATATGTGAGATTATTTTATAGAAGAGTCGTTTAATGACATGGCACAGAGTTTTGTACAAAACATGGTTCAAAATTTTGTTCAAATTGTTGTTACATAATTCTGTGCCGTGTCAACAGCAACATTTTGTTCAAAATTTTGTACACAATTTTGTACGAACTTCTGTAGCTCGTGCTCTAAAGTCTACAGAATTTTGTTCAGAAACAACGATTTCTACTTTATCTATAGTAACATGATTATTTTGACAATTTTCTCACAAATGTCAACATAATTTGCCCCTATTTGCGCATGCGCACAGACAGAATTTTGTACAAACTTTTGTTCCTTGTAATACGTATTTTGTACAAAACTTTGAACAAAATTCTGTCCCGTGTCATACAGGCCTTAGCCTACAATGACAAAATAATTCGGTTTCTTCAAATCTGGCTATTTAGCATGGTGGACTAAGTTATTAACATAGTAAAATTTGATTAATTACGTCTTCAACTTGTTTAGCGTCCTTGTGCTTTTGTTATTGCTACTGAAAAAGGATTTAACAATTTCCAAAAATGTATCCAAACTTAGGCAAGACCTCTTACGCTAAGAAAATTACGCAAATATATTGACCCTCGTTACTTAGGAATGCCAGGTTAATCCGATGAGTCGTTGCTGTATTTGTTTGTTGTTTGTGCATTGAACTGAGCACCAGCAGTATTTAGATACAGTGAAAGGAAGTATATATTATTTATTGATTTCAGTTTCACGTTCAGCAATTTGTATACTATTCCAAATTTAGAAGCAGTTAATCAACGTAGCAAATTTCAATTAAAATAAATATGGGTAAACTATCTTCAGTTGTCGTTCCAAAATATTTGTCGAAGTGATTACTGAACATATGTGAATTTTTATAGGTACTTATAAGAAAGTTGTGGTTTATTATTTCAATTAATGCAGTAAAAAATAGTAACATGTCCTGTCCTATACATGAAATTATTCAAGGTACCTGTAATAAACATTTTTAAACAGATGGGTTTTTAGATTACAGTTTTTGTACTAGTTATAGGGATGAAAAATACGAAAGCCTACGTACTGACATATGTACCTCGTTAAATATAACCAAGTAGCCCAACTTCTTTGCGAGTTAATCTGAAGTAAATATAAAGAAAGAATCCCATATTAAATTAAAACTACAGGAAATTTCTGATCTTTTTAGTTCAGTTTTTCTTACTCAATGCGAATAATCTAATATTTCTTGCATTTTCGAAGTAGGCTGTCCAAAAGTCATTCGCAACTGGCATTTCTCAATAATAAATTACAACCTGAATACGTTCAAACACGTGCAATGGATTTGGTTAATTTCCTGTTTGGGTGTTCTTCTACAACATTTAATTTTTCTTTCGATTGAAATTGGAATGAACGGTAATATTAAAATTCCGCCAAAGACATACACGTAAATCGAGTAAGTATATAAACTTAAGGTTGGTTTTCTGAACTAGATGCAGAATTAGAATATAAAGCCATATTGTGGATGTTTAAAAACTGAGTGGCCATCAATATGGTGAGGTATACAGTTTCTTCTGTGATAGAATTAATTCCTAGTCCATTTAGAGTACCAAAAAACTGATTAATTAAATTCTGCTATAGCAGCAACAACCTGAAGCAAATTTCCAATATTATTTCTTGCTGTATTCAGAAAAGCATATATTTTGAAACTCTCTTTTACAAATGATCTTTGACGAGACGTAACTATCTTTCTCCTATGACTGAATTGTTCAAATTAAAATACCACAGCCATAGAGGACCTACAGCTCAACGTGGGCTGTAAACCACGGAAGGCTTAAACATTTCTACTCCAGAGAAGATTTAGTAGGCGGAATACCGGTTTGCTATTGCCTTGAGAGGGAGGTAGGCCGTATTACATTCGACGTTCCGATGAAACTGGGAATTGAATCCCAAACCTTCAGCGTAGAACTAGAAGGCGCTTACCGCTTGCCTACGGCTGCCTCACTTTTGAAAGTAAGTAAACTTAAATGACAATAGAAGAAATGGCTATCATTATTTTAATTACACCATGAAATAATACACATATCGAGGATCGAAATCTATTTACTTTCGTTTATCGCAACATTTCATTAAAGTATATAATTATTATTCACTTTCCAAGACTTTTCTATTTTAAAATAGTTGCAAATAATGAAATTAAAGAAACCTACAGAACTTGCTCTAGCTTTTATTGTGAAAAATATAGCATACAATAATTTTTTCAGAAACGTGCATCATGAAAGGAATTTCAAATTCCGACAACATCCTTAAATCAGGAAACCACCACCCAACAAAAACATTAAACTGTGAGAAAGCAAATCAAAAATAATATTTTGGTGTCGTTCACAATATAACCATTTATGTTACTACAATAGGACGATATACTTTTCCGTAAGCGTACCCTAACCACATTTCCTCCCCGTGTACCATTCCTTGTACATCGAGTTTGTATCTGCCATTGGGGATGAATGGGGGAAATTGAGATATATCTGGAGCCCAGTTGCAAATATGATAACGTCTACCCTAAATACATAGGAAAAAATAAATGTTAACCTTAATTCCAATACAGAGTGTAACTGACTCAAGTACCTTTTTTACAGGACACCCAGTGAAATTTCCGCATTCTAAAGCTTTTACCGAGCCGACAAGATTTTTAACCAATCCTAGGCAAATATTAACCTCGAAACGGATTGGAAACAACCTATATTCATTACTCGCGAACTTATAGGCTTGTATTACAATCTGAAAATTTTTAGATGATGGATTGCACAAGTGCGAATACCGATAAAATATTTACATTCAAATCATTTCCCACTTCAAAGTTGTAATTAAAGGTAACGTTACCAGCTGTGCAGGTTCGATTATATTTGAACACGTTTACTCGAAATTCCTTAACGTGTCGTTTGTTGTAGCGAACGATTTCGCCCCATTCAAAGTCAACTTTATAGTCATTCTGCTGAAACTGATCACAGGTTCCTTGTTGTTTGTATTATAAGTTATACACGACTTACCAGTAAATTAAAAGCTTGATGTTCATCTGTTAGCACTTTTGTAATTAGGAGTGAAAATCCGTAAAGCAACACGCGCAGTATCAACATTTTGCATGTAAAATATTCTGTAAACTAAGTCGATCATCCTGTTTGTGTACTGTTAGTATTTAAAATTGTTACGTGACTTGTGGTCATAAAAAATCGGAATTTAGATGTTAGTAGATAAACACGCTGTAGGGGCAAGGTTAGTAGTTTATTGTGTTTTTTATAACAAATTTCGCTTTATGTAAAATTGTTTTAAATATTATAGATTATTTTAAATTAAATTTATGATTAATTATGTTAAAAAAGTTTATGTCTAGAAGTATCGTAAACGATATTATTAGATCTTAGATGTTTTGCAGTGAACTTTGTTTACTTTTCTGTACTTATTTGAGAATATTTCTGATAAATATGAAATCAATCTAAAAAACCAAATATGTGGATTTTCATATTTTTTTCCGCTGATAAATTGTAGCGTATTTTATCACGCGTTATTATTATAAAAATTGTCATGTACTGTGATACCACAGGATTTATGTCAGTCGAAATGATCGAGAACATAATGCTTCATAGATAACTTTGGGTAGTAAATACAGCAAAAATGTTATACATAGTTTTAAAAAGAAACGTGAAAATGTTTAAATGTTAATATTTCAGAAAATTGGCACAGAATGTTCCTGTGGCTGTCTATAGTTACGTAAAATTCATCTTTTGGTTTTAATTAAATTTTTACTTACCTTTCTATGCTTCTGCTCAATATGTACAGTCAGCGACCAAAGTAATGGCCCTGTAGCAGTCATGTATAGGCAACACGTCTTTCATGCAACGATGAACGTTATTATAGAGTGCTTGCTTAATTTTTAACCCAAACTGGAAAGCCCTTCAGGTAGAACACTACTAATAAAATTAATTTGTTATGCTTTAAGAATAATTTGAATGCGTGTGGAATAACTATGTTGTGCTAATCAGCAATATATCCATTTTATTTGTCTGAAGGTGTATTGTTCATGACTCTAGAACATTTGGTGTTACTGAATATACAGGGTGTCCCAGAACTAAGGGGCCATACGGTAATAGCAGATTCTTTGTGTACAAATATTACGATTTATGTAATAAGCTATAGTCCAAATATCAATAATAACCAAGATACAGGGCGTAGAAGTAAAATGTATATTTTGGATTTTTGCAAAATGACCTTTGAAGATCTGTAAATTTTTCAAAAAATGGTGGAGGTCAGGGGTTTTTTGAAGCGAGGAATACAAATTTTTAAAAGTTTACGTTGAAGAGAGCGTCACGACGCTTTTCTACTCTTTAAAACATCATAACTTTTTTGTGATTTAAGGGTATGATATTTTTTCATAAAGATAGATTTTTCTAAGTAAAAATGATATACCTACTTTTTTGATGTCGCTACGTGTAACCGTTTTCCAGTTATTTGGGTTTAAAAGTTTTACTACATTGCAAACCTATGGGTACACAATTCGTACTTAGGCAACAAAAGTGGCTCTGGCTGTTTCTATGGCACTTAAATGAACGTTTTCCACATCGATCGATTGCTCCTTGGCCATCTCGTAGCCCGGACCTTAACCCGTTAGACTTTTTCTTTGTGGCGCGATATGAAATCAATTGTCCACAGTGATGAAACAAATAGCCGGGAAGAACTCTTACGGATAATTAAAGAAACCGCAAACGTTATCAGAAATAGAAACAATTTTTTTTAATGTAAGACGCTATCTTAGAAGAGCATTAACAAAATGTGTTGAAGTTAATGGTGGTCACTTCAAGCACTTTTTTTTTATTAGCCCGCAGTATCCCATTGTTGGGCATGGGCCTCCCCCATAAGGGGGGTTGTTGATCTACTCTCCCATTGTGATCAATCCTCGTGGGAGAGAGGCGCCGCGTTAACGCAACCTTCAAGCACTTACTCAAGTAAAAATTGTTACTTATTTAGTTTAGTTAGTTATTAGAATAAAATGTGATTTGTAAATAAAAGTGGCTATTCATTCCTAATTTCGTAATCAATAGCAAATAATTTTAATCCGAACGCAACAAATAATAAAACTAAAACAGTTACTCGTAGCGACATCAATAAAGTATATGATTTTTACGTAGAAAAGGTTGAATAATTGATATCTTTACAAAAAAGATCATACCTTGAAGCACAAAAAAGTTACGATGTTTTAAAGCGTAGAAAAGTGTCGTAAGTGGCGCCGCCTAATACGTAGCAAAATAATTGTTAAAAATTTTATCTTAATTATCATGAAGATAGTAAAGATGTTCATTTTACTCACAACTTTATCTTTCATGCTAGAACCAAGAATCTTAGTAACTGTCAGTTTGACCACAATGAATTAAATTACTTAAATAAAGGTCTTAAACATAACCCAGGTCAAGTTTATAATAACAAAGAAAACTTAGAACTTTTAGCTGCTCAATCTAAATTTATTATTCAAAAATCTAACTTAGATAACCCTAACTTAATTAGGTTTGAATGTTTAAAAATTTTAAAATCTAATCACATTAGTCTGTTGCTTAATAGTAATTTCAATTACGAACTTAAATCTATTCGCAAGAAAATTAAACATTTTGATTTAATTCTTACCAAGTCTGATGAAGGGAATTGTCTAGTGATACTAAATAGGTCGGTTTACGTAAATAAAGTTTTAACCTTTTTAGATTCCGAAGTTTTCAAGATCAAAAATTTTAACCCTCTAAACTCCTTCATTTCCAAAGTCCAGACTGAAGTGTTCCAATCTAGAGATATTTTGAAAACTCTTAACTACAACTATAACCACCTTCTAGTTATGAATCCCATGATCCCGAGGTTATACGGCTTTCCTAAGATCCATAAACCAGATATTCCTATACGTCCTGTGGTTTCATACATTAATACCCCGGTCTACAAGGTTATTTCTTTTCTTAGTTCCTTCATACCTCCTTACATTACATATTAGATAAACTATTTCATCAAGAATTCTCAGGAACTCATCACTTCTTTGATGAACTTCGACTTACCCCCACACTTCATTTTGTTTTTTCCGATGTTTCTAATTTATTTCCTAGTGTACCCAAATTGGAATGTTTCGATATTATTTCAAATTTTTTAAACAAATCTGATTCGTCCGATATTCAGGTTTCTACTATCCTTAATTTAGTTAAACTTTGTTTTTAATAAGATTTCTTCTCCTTTAACAACACTTTTTTCACTCAAACCACAGGTCTCCCTATGGGTTCCTGTTTATCCCCCCTTTTGGCTGATATTTTCATGAATCACCTTGAAATTAAGAGTATTTTTAAACATCCTACTTTATCTAAACATTTTGTTTTCTGGAAACGGTATGTGGATGACATTTTCGTCATTTTTAGTGATTCTTAATTCAACCTTAACAATTGTTTAGACATTCTTAACGATCTTCATAAGACTATTAAATTTACTTTGGAAATGGAAGTCAATAATTGTCTCCCCTTCTTGGACATTTTAGTTACTCATAATGATAATAAATTGAAATTTAACATTTATAGAAAACCTTCTACCACTTACCACGTCATTCCTTTTGATTCATTTCATCCTCTTTGTCATAAATTAGCTTCTTTTAGGTTCTTCTTCCATCGCCTTTTTTATTTTCCGTTAGACGAACAAGATTTCAACAATGGACTTAATATCATTCAACATATTGCCTACACCAACGTTTATCCTTCTGAGATCATTAACAGCCTGTTTTATAAAATCCGAAGATCTTTTCAAATTCGACGATTGACCAATTTGGACATCACTAGAAGTGACTCTTCCACTAAATATTTTTGCTACCGTTTTTTGGCCCCCTGTCCACCAAACTTAGTAACGTTTTTAAACAGGCTAATGTAAAGATTTCTTTTTCCGTACCCATTATGTTAAATAAATTGTTAGTTCGTAATAAGGATAAAATCGAATTACATTTTCAGTCTGGGGTTTATATAATTTTCTGTAATAGTTGCTCTGCTTTTTACATTGATCAAACTGGCAGATTCATTACTACTAGGATAAAAGAGCATAAAAATACAATTAAAAATAATCTTATTAATTTGGACCCTAATATTAAATTTAAATCAGCGTTTGCTAACCACAGCATTCAAGAAAACCACAATATTAACCAGAATTTAGAATTTGAACTCTTACATAACTGTGATAAAGGTTTACGTTTGAATCTTCTTGAAACGTTGGCAATTAATAAAGCTGTGAAATTACATAACGATCATCTAGAATTTGTTTAAATGATATTACTTTTAACAATTTACCTTACATTTTCTACAGTTTACCTTAATTGGACGACTATTTTGGTTTCTCTTAATTTCGGTTTGTTATTTTATATAATGTTCAGGCCAAAAATAATTTTATTTGTTATCTCGTAGTTATTTTAAGTTTCTTACCTGTACAGGGTTCTTTCGTTAGTTTTTAATTTTCATGGTAGATGTCGCTTAGACACTTCCTCTGTTCTAACACCACGAGTTTTGATCGTTAGTTTAATCTATTAATATTTGGCCCAATGTTTGGGTCTTCGCATTTTAAGTACAAAAATATCATGTAGTTTCAGAATGTGATTGTTTCGAGAATTTTATTTAATTATTTTAGAATTTTTAAGTATTTGTTTTCAGACTTGCCTTCAGTTTGTGTTTTTCATAATTATGCAGTGCGCATTTAATTAATTTATTGTTTACTGTATTTAAAATTTCCCTACAATCTCTTAGATTTTTACTGTTTGAATTAGTCTAATATTTGGTAAGTTTATTCTGACTTTTTCTGTTCACATGTAATATGGTGTATATTTATTGTAGTTTGAAGATGGATCCCAGTGGGTTTGAAAACGTTTACTTGCTTATTACATCATTCAATCTATTTTGTGGGATTTGACTTTGGTTTTATTCTCCGAGTTATTTACCTTATTCCATTATGAGGCCATTGGACATTAACGAGTTTACCGGTAATACTTCGAAAAATCTCTCATTCTTTACTAGTGTCGAAAGCGTTGGGGATAGCATAAAAACAAGCTACTATATCGAAAGGTAAGTGTTTTGTGGATTTCGCGCTTGTTAAATCGTTTGCAAATCGCTTCTTCTTTACTGCAGCGATATAAGAGAAATCAAGATAATTTTTTTGACTCAACTGTAACAGCTGATGAAACGTGGTATATTATTTTACTCCCGAGTCAGAACGTGTAAGCATGCACATCTGCAAACCCAAAAATAGCAAAATGTGTGTTGTCAGCTGTGGAGAATTATTTTTTTTTGATTCACAAGTTGTTCTTTTTGTTATTTTCCTTGCAAAACGTTAAAATTAATGCATACTAGGATCAGAAACAACTGACAGAGAAGACGGCGTATTGTTTGCTTTCTCCAGAACAACGCTCGCCCTTATACTGCTGCAAGAACAATTAAAATCATTAACAAGCTTCAGGGGAGCTTCAGCTAAAACAATAGAGAAAATATTACAGTTAAATAATATCGACGTTATCGAAGTTCCAGGACGGTATTAGAAAGCTTTTAGGTCGGTGTTGCATCGCCAGGCAGAGGGACTTTATCAGAAAGGTGAATAATTTTCATCATTGTAATATTGTAATACTGTGTTATAAACAAATTCTTGTTTAAATTTGAACGGTTCTCGTAATTGTCAGTGCACGCTTTTTTCCTCAATGGTTGCATCCCACTTCATATTTGGAGATTTTTAGCTAACCAATATTTTAAAATGCTTTTGATCAGCAATAAATGATATTTGTTACGGCGACACTATTTTCAGGTATTTGAAATAAAGAATTGCTTCTTATTCGTAATTCAAAAACGCTTTTCCAGATTAGCAAAATTACTAAAAAGTTACACTAATAGACAAGTAGATATAGACACGATTTAAACCAGGATAAAAGATAACCCGTTTCGTAGTAGCTGTTGTCTTGGCATAGCTGTCTGACAGAAATGTTTCCTATACAGGGTGATTCTAAACATGTGCGAAAGCGAAAAAATTAAACAAGGAACAAAAAAGTAATTCAAATTGATATGAATTGATGTAGAAAAGCTATGACGCGCCATACCCTCGTAACGGTGACGAATTTTGAAAAAAATTACTAGGTGATTCAGGTGTTAACTAACCCCAAAAGTAAAAATGTTCAAAATCATCCTGCAGATGGTTCCTAGTAGTCTCATTACTTCTATCACTGGCTGTACACCAGCACTGTGTCATGCAACAAGGTTGAGTGAAATGGCAAGTGAAGTGGAAGTTGGTAGGCGTTATACGAATAAACAAGGTTAATTTTTGTCGACAATAATGTTGAATTTATTTAGGTCCTAATTATCTTATTGTCAGAAGCTATTAAACTATTTAACATTTAAGTTGAGTTGATAATCTGTTTTGAAGTAAACATACATCCAGACAACAGACAATTCTATATTATCTTAAATGTTATTTCATTTAAAGAAAAGACCCGTCTAAGTCTTTGAAATCTGATTTTATCAGATTTTAAGCAGCAACTAACTATATTATTTATCATTTTGTAAACACAATACACTATGACTTCAGAATATGGAGGTTACTATTAAGATGTCTAGGGTTTTGTTATATGTCGACGTCATAATTATGTAATAAGGCCAACAGATGAAAAACATTTAATTCAATTTAAGTATCTGATGACCATTTAATATCTATATACTTACATGAGAATTATTGCAGTAGATCAATTTTAAGCAACAAAAAAGAGTTAATGAACATGATCACTGTGGATATCAACAAACTTAGCCTCATTTAGTTTGCAAAAACACCAGTGTATTTGTTACCAATTAGTTTTGGTAATTATATTTGGTCTTAGTGTTTCATCTCCTTAGTTTCCATGGTTTTGACTATTTATAGAAATTTGTTTTGGAAACTCACAAACGTCAACTTACTTCATTGGAAATTTTTGTATTTCTAACTTCCATCATGTTGCAAAATTATTTTATTAATTTAATTAATTACAATTTTGCAATTACTGTGATAATCACTGGATTAGTAGCACCTTCAATATTTTTACCGTAAATGTAGACAAATTACGATTACTGTTTCCTTTGGTGCACTGTGTAATTTATAGCTCAATTTAAAATTACTTTCTTTCAAATTAATGCATCCTAACGCCCTCACATCTTAATTCGGATAGGTCAGCTCACTAAATATGCAAGAACTGGTAAAATGCGTAGTACTACAATTACAACAGTGAGTATAAGCTTAGCCCAGTCACACACTCGTTGCAGTCCATTTAAAGTTGCCTCGAAATGACGACTTTCGAATTGACAGACAAAAACCGTACAAAGGAAGATCGGCAGAGTTTTCTGAAAAATCTTAGCTTCTATTTTAAAGAATATTGTGACAACACCAGCATCCACGGTTTGAAATTTCTGGGAGAAAGCAAACGCAGTAAAATTGAAAAGTTAGCAGTTTGACAATGTAGTTCAAAAATTTCTACAAGGACTTCTTTTAGGGTGTGGTGGCTGGTATTTATTACAGTGTCGCTGTACTTCTGCATAGCTTTAATTTGCCAAATCTGGCAAAAGTGGAATAGTGCTCCAGTGATAGTTACGTTTGCAACAAGTGATACCGAAATATGGAAAATTCCCTTTCCGGCCGTAACGGTTTGTCCGTTTAATAAGGTCAACAAGAGCAGATTCAATTTCGTTGATGTCTTCAACAGAATTAATAATAACAGAGGATATACTTCTTCTTCTTAGGGTGCTTTGTCTCTTACGAGACGTAGCGATCTTCTCTCCTATGCCTGTGTTGCGCGTTTAGAGTGCCACAGACATAGAGGACCTACAGCTTAACGTGGGCTCCGAACCACGGGAAGTGTAAACACTTCTACTCCAGAGAAGATTTACTAGGCAGAATACCTCGCTGGTTTGCCATTGCCTTGCGAGGGAGAACGGCCGTTAAAAATCCGATGTTCCGGTACTGGGAATTGAACCCAGGACCCTCAGCGTAGAAGTCAAACGCGCTAACCTCTAGCCTACGGCCGCCTCAGAGGATATACAAGAGACGAGTATTTAACAATTTGTGTTTATTTCGGTTTGTTGTTAATTTAATTTCAGGGCAATCAAACTTGGGTATGTTACTACAAGTTGCATAAAAATGCGGCATCAAGTTTTGGAAGTTAATGCCAACAATACCATAGATGATGGTGTAAATGATTTCTTAATCGATGTAGGACTTAATATATTTATACAAAGCGATTCCTAATGCTATGCTACCTGTAGGTATCTCCAGATATGGCCAACTTGACCCACCATTTCACATGGACTGATATAGATTCCACTAATCAAATTGAAGAATTCTTCACACCTACCTTAACCAGTTCAGGAGTTTGTTATACGTTTAACATGTTAGATCGCGATGAATTGTTCACCGAGAAAGCAGAGTAATTTAATATGAGAAAGGTCTGCCTGATTCAGATAAATTCAATTTTAGATTGGACTATTATCGGAAACTTTCCATAAACCATCAACCTCCATCTAAGTGGACTCTAGAAGATGGTTATGAGGAGGACCAATTAGAAACATTTCCAAGAAGAACTGCCTTTCCAGGAACATACGGGGGAATTGAATTGACCCTGGGTACATTAGGGAAGGATCTTGATAATAAATGCAGATACACTAATCGTGGATATAAGGCATTCCTTTCGTTCACTTAATCTTATAGCGTTTATTTTTATGAGCTAAATATTTTTTAGGTTATAGTCCATCCTCCAGGAGAATTACCGCGTTACCATCAACATTACTTTTGGCTTCCGTTCGATCAGATGGTCACAGTGAGTGTTACACCAAATTTAATGACTACTTCAAAAAAACTGGAGTCTTACGAACCAGAAGAGAGGAAGTGTTATTTCCCCAACGAAAAATCGTTGAGCTTTTTCAAAATTTACAATCAGCCAAATTGTTTATTGGAATGTTTAAGCAATTTTACTTACCATAGGTGCAGTTGTGTAGGATTTTATATGCCCCGTAAGTATTAGGAGTTGAAAATACTTTTTAACTGCGGCAATTATTACAGGAGAGAAATCAACACCCATATGTGGACCTATAATGTCTGACTGTCTTCGCCAAGCAAACAGTATATTTCTAAATAGTTTACGATTTTAGTTTAACTTTCAGGACTTCATTATTTCAGATGAATTTATGGCAAAGGAAGCAAAATTACAAATGAATCTTGCAAGAGGTGAAAGGAGTATAAGCGAATCTTCAAAACGGGTCGATGTACAATGTAACTGTTTGTTGTCGTGTGATTCTATACACTACGATGCTGAAACTTCACAAATGGATTGGGACTGGATTAAGGAAGAAAATCTAGCAGAAGCTTATCAAAATAAAAAGTAAGGCTCATAGTAGCTGGATGATCAATTTATATATTTTCTTTTTAGGGCTCATTTATCTCTCCTGAAGATTTTCTTCAAAGATCCCCAATTTGAGACTTCGGAGAGAAGAGAAATGTATGGGGCGGCTGATTTTTGGGCTAATTTTGGAGGGTTGCTAGCCTTGTTCACTGGATTTTCATTTATTTCCTTGGTGGAAATTGTTTATTTCCTTACCTTAAGAATTCTTTGTAATGTTAGAAGATATGGAAGGTATTATTGGTCAGGAGCAGAAGAATTAATGGAAGTTAAAGCAAGTAATTAAAGTCGTCAGTGTTTAAAAACGAATTACTATTGTAATAGCATAAAGGCTTACTTGAACACAATTATTTGGCCGCTTACACCGCAAGATATTCTTTATTCTTTTGCGTTATAAATATAAAAACAAGTTTTTCAAGAAATGCTTAATTTTAGTTAAATGCCAATGTAAGTAGAATTTTAATTGAGGAATTAACTAGAAATAAAAACGTTATTTGTTCTATTATGTAAAAATTATAATTTATAATTAAATTTAGATACTTTCTCATATTTAAAGTAATTGAAATTTCAGATTTGATTTAGTTTTTTTTTTCGGAAACTGGCGTTTCAGCATTAATTTTTGAAAAGCTATATGTAACAATAAATTAGGGGCCTCCCCTAAAATCTTTTATTTTCTTGGGAAGACAAATAAGTCTCAAATTGCAGGAAAGCACTACAGGTTGAAGTAGCAGTTAACTACAAAAAATACAATTGTTCAATTCGAGGTAAGCCAACATCCGTAAAAAATACTGGGACACATCGTTTATAGGCATAGAACATAAAAAAACAATTAGACGTAAAAAGGGAAACTGATATTCGACAACGGGACGGCTTAAATTATATGTAACAATGTAAATGTACTGTTATTTAAGTGGAAGTTTTTGTATGTGTATTAAAATAATACACTTAAAATGATAGATAATCTTTATTTACGTAGATATGGCTACAATAGAAGAAAGCAGTAGCATAAGAAATGAACAACCTCCTCCCGTTCCTCTACAGAATAGTATTTAAAGGTGCAAATATTTATATTGAGATATTTTTAACCCATCGCTAGGACATAATAATTGTATTATTAAATCTAATACAATAAATTAAAACTCTGCTACTATTACAAGATTGCAGGATAACTATTAATTTATTACAATAGGGCGATATATTTTACCATAAACATTCGCCAACCACATTTCCTCTCCATGAACCATTCCTTACAAATCCAATTTATATTTGCCACTTGGAACGTACGGGGGAAATTGGGCCATATCCGGAGTCCAGTTACAAATATGGGTGCGTCTTCCCTGAAAAATTGTATATAGTTTTACATAAAACACGAATATTAAAGTTCTAAGGAAAAATGTCAAATACGTAAACATGAGATATTTAGTTACCTTCCTTATAGGACATCCAGTGAAGTTTCCACATTCAAACGTTTTGGTCGAACCAACAAGGTTTTTTACCAACCCTATACAAATGTTAACTTCGAAACGCATTGGAAACAATCTGTATTCATTGCTAGCAAATTTATATGCCTGAACTATTATCTACAATATTATGTTTTGAATAGTTACTAATGAAATAAATACGCAAAAAACCTTCTTACATTTAAATCATTGCCCACTTCAAAATTGTAATTGAAAGTTACGTTGCCAGCTGTACAGGTTCGATTGTATTTAAAGACGTTCACTCGAAATTCTTTGACGTGCCTCTTATTGTAGCGAACGACCTCGCCCCATTCAAAATCGACTTTGTAGTCATTCTGCTGAAACTAGACTCACGTATGCTTTGTACCTAGATTACAAGTTACAAGGCACTTACTACTAGATTAAAGGGTCTGTGATCCTCCGTCAACACTTTCGAAATTAGCAGTAGGAAGCCATAGCACGTCACACGTAATATTAACATTTTGGGATTAAATGTTTTATATGTTAACTGGGTACATGGTTGTGTAATGACAACCACAAAAATTATAATTATTGAAGTGCCAGCACAAACAAAATAATATCGCATGACGCGCGCTCATAAAAACAGAGGAAATGGTGGTTTCGGTAGATAAACACGGTATGGGATTATGTATATATAAAAAATACTTTTAACAAATACATATGCTGAAGTGTAATGTTGTACTAAGTCAAGCTAAAACGTAGTTTGCCATGTAGAATATTAAGCTCACGAAATGACTATCTAAAAAATGCTTTTATAAACTGGTACAGGATACAATTAAAAAGAGATCGAAAATTGGAATAATATCTACTAAACTTTCTACATACTATACAGAGAGAGTTAAAAGTATGGAGACACCGATTTGCTGTCGTTAATATTCATTTTATAAGAAAATGTTCAATACAAAAGTTTTTTATGAAATTTTTATCTACATATTGATATACACGAAAAATGTTGTTATTCAATTGTTTTTGAGTTATGACTTTACGCGATATTTTTTAAACGGCAACCTTTTAATGTTATACTACTATTCGATAGAGAATGTTTTCCTCTTTATAATGGTATAAAAATTTGTTGGGGTTGCATAACATTTCTTCGAGAAAATGCCGGTTAAAGTTAAAGTTAAACATCCCGATTCGTAAACGACACAGCCATGATAATCAAAAGCGAAGCGATAAACAAAGGCGAGAGAATTTAATATTTTTATTTTATGAAAAATTATTTGCAATAATGTTGTTAATCAAAATCTTATTGTTAGAAAGAAATTAATAACTAAATTAAACAACGACAAAAAAATACAATGATGTTACAAACTACAAAATTTTTCGTGTATATCAGTATGTAACAAAAATTTCATAAAAAACTTTTGTATTGACTATTTTCTTATAAAATGAATATTAACGACAGCAAATCGGTGTCTCCATACTTTTAACTCTCTCTGCATAATGAAGTGTATGGTACGATGTTATGTTCTATGTACCCGTTGTATTGTACGGAGCATGTGTTATGGGCCAGACGAGCTTTTTCGTCGACCCGCAACAAGAAAGACGAAAAAGACCTTCGGCTAAACGCAGAGGAGTAAGGGTGGTTCACGCGGAACGCTTACGGGAGCGAAATCGTACTTAGTTGTGTACAGAGTAGGTCAAAATTATCGGGCGCCACCTTCCAAATCACAGCTGATTGCAGGTTCTTGTGGAAGGCCGAGAAGCCAGCAGCTTGCGGGAATCGGACTCGCCTTGATTATGCCTCCTCCTGTATGTAAAGCTTACAAAGCTCATGCACACAATACAATAAAAATACACAGAAATAAAAGATATGATGAATTTTAAGACAAATGTAATTCTACTGTTGGAACTCGGTAACACACACAGTACAAGAAAAATACTTAAAGCGCTAATACTTGTAGTTAAACACAGAGTGAAGTTAGAAAGTTCATACGAAAAAAGGGCTCGCCGCCAGTGTTTATCGATATTTACTTTACTAAACCACAGATCAACGCAGCCAGTGAAATGGCAACTGGCGACTGAAGGTCGCTTTGCGTTACATCAAGAAAAGAGGTTCAGCACTTTAAACCAATACAATGAATCTCGGATCGATTTTTTACAACAACACAGTAACAATGACATCATCAATTGTCTTCGGTAGAAAGTAAAGAGAAGCACAATTTGGGCTGTTGTTATGTTTTTCAGCAGTAGAAAAAAATCGCAGGCGCGATGCGGAACGCCCCTGAAGGCTGGATCACGATTGAACCAGCACTGGCCTAGACGTTTTTCGGGAAAACGGAAAGTTCGGGCGTTCATGCTGTCAGAATCAAAATATTTTTGCCGCACAAACTTCCAAATTGTTGGGCGCAGCAGCGGCACATCCAGAGCGCCAGGTAAGTGGTTCGATATTAATCCGCCAAAGGCGACCGGCATATTCGCAATGAATTGCCTTCCAAGGGTTAAAATTCCAGCGTGTTTCTTTAAATCCGACACTTATTGATAGTTCTGTACACCCCCACGGTGATAACAGCGGTTCGAAAATTCACACGATGGACACCCATCGAGTACCTGTAACGTGTGATTTCTGACGCGTGGTGTATATCAGGAGTGTATTCCCATTACAGCGTTTTGGACGGCATTCTTCGGGTTTCGATTCAAAAACTTGTTCTCATATTGTGTTCTGCGCATCGGTCGTGAATTTTCGACTCTCGGATCGCAGTCAGATGAATTAGGTAGAACGTATTCTATTCTCAAGAAGTGCAGACTTGAATTTTTAATTAAGGTCGTTACGACTCGGAAGATTATTCCAATTTGTGAATTTTCAAGTGATTAGGGGAAGTTTAAACACGATAGTGTGATAGTAAATTTTTCACTGGGAGAAATCCTAATTTAGTGCACTCTAGGAGAGTTTTCTTCTGCCAATTTTACATCTTATGGTAAGCTTAGAAGGTCCTTATTCCACTTGTTTCTTTTCTAAGACAGTTGAATTTATTTAGGCACCAAATAGTAGACCGTCGGCGTTGCATGAGTAACAGATGGTCGTACAGCGAGTCCATTGGGTAAAGAAAACCTACGTTCAAGGTCTGTTAGTCAACTTTTTACCTGACCTGCGTTGGGTTGATAAGTTCATGGAATTTCGAAAACTATCAAAGACGAATAACTGCAACTCGTTTAATTGCGTAAACATATTTATGTTGGAATATATAAATACTCGAAAAATTTTGTATTAAGTTCAATGTTTTACTTGGAAAAATTTATGTTCATATTCAAATAACTTTTTGTACACTGAGAACTTGTTAAATGGTCTGCAGTTTACGAGATTAAAATTTCTGATTTAAAGATTCAAACGAAAGGGGGAATTTTGCGTAAATTCATAATTATCCGTGCGCATATACCATTTATTTTGGGTAATTAATCTAGTTTTGCGTATACGATGAATTCGTATACGTGAATTCGGTGGTTTGTTTAACATTGTAGAAGTGGATTAACGTTTCCTAATTTAAACCCGATCTACGCATTATTGTTTTCCCTAGAAATTTTGGGTTCAGCTCTGTGTAGAAATTAAATCAGAGAGAGAGAGAACGTACTGTGGTCTGTTCATTTTATTCAGGAATGTGAATTTATGTATATATATATATATATAACTTGGGGGTTGTGACTTTTTTTATGCTTCATACATATATACTTTTGTATTGATTAATTTTTTTTTCCTGGATCATTATATTTGGAAGTCTGTCAATGACAATTGTGTTTTATTCTGTCTTGAAAAATAAGTTTAATATTACCAAGCAAGGTAAGTTCGCACCCAGGAAGGTTCCTGTTTACCCAAAGTTATCTTCGAGGAGGAAAGGGTTTTTTTTTAAACAGGTGGCGCCTAGGCATACATCGAACCACCCTTCTTCGACTGTAGCTAGTCGAACCCTTGTCCTTGATACCTGGACCTTGTTTAGGAATTTGATGTTTCGATAATTTTGTGTGTATAAAACTATTTTTGTTGTCGCCGTCGATTAACTAGGCGTCACAAACCTAAGCCGCTCCTGCAATATTTGAGTTCGGCGCTGTGAACTTCGCAAGCAACCGGGTCGGAAGGAGATGTTAAGTCGGCTGACGCAAGGACGAAACGCGAACACCCAACAGCTGTAACATTTTATCATATTGCGAAATAAGTTACAAGAGTTCTAGAGTTATTTAACACGTAGGGCTCCTCTCAAGGGCAGGAAATTCCCAGCAAGCGTTCACGGTCAAGCGCGTAGACATAATATTAATTGGCATTTCTCCAGGATAACAACACAAGGGTATACAGTAACTGTATTCGGGAAATAACAAGATAGTAATCCGCTTATGAGCGGCAATTAAAAAGAGACTTTAATTCAGATGAAGCGGCAAAATCAAAGGAACATAATACATGCGCGTTCACCCAAGCAACAACTGAATATATAAATGTTTGAAATGTAGATTACTAGAAGAACATTAAAAATATCTTGGGTTGAAAGACTGAGAAATGACACCGTCCAACAAAGAATGGATAACGTGTGATGCGAAACGATAAATATTAATCCTTACAAGTAATCACTTCGGGCTTAGACCACGTCGCCGTTGAATTGATTGGTGCTCACGTTTCGCTAAATGTTCCACCAAACATTATCAAAGCATATTGCTATCTGTAACGGTTAACGAAACGTCAGCACCAATCAATTTCACGACGGGTTTAATCCCGAAGAGATGACTTCATTAGACACAAAACGCAGATGTCTAAAACTTCAAATCAACATGTATAACTAATTATCCATTGTATAGTATAAGGAAAGAGAAGCGTTAGAAGAAGAGGAATTTCCTGGCTTAAAAATCGAAATGTATGGTTTGGATGAAGCACAGGATCCTTGTTTGGGACTGCAGTATCTAAAGTAGGAATAGCCTTGACGGTCGCAAATCTTCGATAGGAGGTGCATCGGAAGAAGAAGAACGTGACTTGAAGAATTTTGGTTGTGCAGAAATTATTGTCATGATGGCTTTGAAATTAGAAAGTCTTTGATCTTCTGCTTTATATTCCATGTGGCGTGACTTTTTTACTTTTCAATGTGATGAAAAAGAAAAAACAACATCCAAAGCCCACCTGCCATACGTCAAAGGAACAACAGACAGAATCTCGAGAATTCTACGAAGACACAATGTGGAAACTACATTCACAACAAACAGAAAGATCAGCTCCATTCTACGAAACCCCAAAACAAGGATACCTGGAGAATCAAGGTGTCTACGAAATTCCTTGCCAGGACTGCGATCAAAGATACATAGGTCAAAGGAATAGACGAGTCAATGTAAGAAAAGAAGAACACGAAAATGCCGGACGAAAGAACGAGAAGACTTCATCACAACACGTAAGCACATCATCTCACAAATTTGCTTTCGAAAACACCAAAGTACTGACCAACATAGGACGCCTGAAATCAAGCATAATAAGGGAAGCTATAGAAATCGAGAAACAGCCAAGGAACCTAAATTCTCGTGATGACACCCAAAGACTACCATCCGCTTGGAAACCGGTTTTTGCGAAAAAACAAACATACAACAGAATCCAACAAGTAAACATAGAACCACCTCAACAAAATCAGAACGTTCCAACCATAGCCGGTCCCGTCACGCGCAACCGAACCCGAAATCAACAAAGCGTGACCACACGGAACGGCCAAGAAGTATATATAGCTCCAGCAGAAACGAATGTCAACAGTCGTATTACAAGAAGCATCAGCAGAAAGTTGAAAGCTATCCGACAAGACCTGAAGATGACAAATGTGACTTTGGCGAAACGTCGTCAAGACAAGCAGCCCGGTCCGTCCCAGGACCAAGAAGTTGCTACGCGAAAGAATTCCTCGAAACCAACCACAACATACAACACCCGCGGAATCCTCAAAACCAACATATACAGGGTCCGGCAACGATCTGAGGAAGTTATATTATGGCAACATTCCAAACAATTAAAAAAATTTTTTGCATTGGAGCTGTAGCTGTTTATGGCAGCTATATTTTAAAATTAGTTTTATATATACAGGGTGTTCCACAAATGTGTTGTTCAACAATTAATACTTTTTTTAAATGGAACACTCTATATATTATTGCATTTTTGTATTTCCCTCATTTTTTTGACAATAAAATGTACAGGGTACCCTATGTCTAACTTAGGTACTTTTTGAGTTATTTAACCTTTTTCCAAAATTGTGACAAATCCAGAGGTACCTGAAAACGTTATTATCTCGATCAAGGAATGCAGTAGGCAATGAAAATTAAGTATACTTATTTGACATGAGGCCGTAAATCTAATGCGTCGTACCAAATTGATTTATGTTATACAGGGTGTTTAAAATAACCTGCCAAATACAAGAATTTTCAAACACCAAAAACTATGTTTTTTTAATGCAACACCCGGTATATTTTTACTTTATTTGATGCAAAATTAAATTCTCTTTCAATTTTATCGAGGGTTGCCTGTACCTAAAATCAATACTTTTTGCGAATATGAGGTTTAACATTTGAAAAGTATTATTTTATTAAAATTGTTTCATAATTAATTTGTTTATTTTCCAATCATTTTTCTACAAAAAGCAGATCTGATTAATTGCCATACGTAAATATAACAAATTACATTAAATGTTCAAATATTCTCCCTTCTTCTCCGATGCATAACTGTAATCTTCTTATAAAGCTACGTCTTACAGACTGCAGTGTTTCAACTGTTACACTTTGGAAAGCTTGGGTAATGCGAGCTTTCATGTTTACCGGCGTGGTTGGCTTTTCCCTATAAACTTCATTCTTGACTAATCCCCACAAGGAAAAATCGAGCGGATTTATATCTGGGGATCCTGGAGGCCAAGCCACCGATCCACCTCTTCCAATCCATTGGTTAGGTCGCCAGTTATTTAAATAATACCTAACTGGACCGTAATAGTGGCCAGGCGCACCATCATGCTGATACCACATTTCACGCCTTGTTAACAGGTCACATTTTCTTGTAAATTTTCCAATTCATTTGATAGAAATTGCAAATATGATTCGCCTGTTAACCGCCCCTTTATGAAGTAAGGGCCAATTATGCAATTTCCCACTATACCGCCCCACACATTGACTGACCATTGATTTTGATTGTCCACTTCTCTGACGCAATGGGGATTTTCTGTTGCATAATAGTGCATATTATGCCTGTTAATTTGACCATTATTTTTAAAAGTCGCCTCGTCGGTAAATAATACGGATTTTAGAAAATCGGGCTGCTGGTGAATTTTTTGAGACATAATATTACAAAATTCAATCCGAGCAAGGAAATCGTTATCATGCAACTCTTGATGGAGCTGCATATGATAGGAGTGATATTTATGTTTTTTTATAATCCGCCTTACTGATGTATAGAGCTAGGATAGTTAGGCAAATTGCCTTTTTTAATAAATGGAAGGATTAAAGGCGGACCCAATTTTAAATTCGTTTCAGAATGCGTGCAATTCAAAAATGCAAATTTTATTTTGCCTTTTTTGCGTCTTTTTTTGGATTCTGCCTTTTTTGAGAAATTTCCTATTTTTCTTGCCTTTTTGTGCCTTTTATGGTATATTAAATTACAATTTTAAGAAATCTAGTTCTTAAATTTTCAATTTAAAAAAATTTGTACTAGCAATTTTCCAAGAAAGATGCACATTTTAAATTTCTGAAATAAACTGTAGAGAGTATTATTCCCAAGCACTTAAGGGTAGAGGGTTGGTGGGTTTTACCCTTTATTGTTACCGGTTGAAAATTTCTCAGAAGGATTTTCTTGAGATTAACTTTAATGCGGGAACCCGTATTGTCAGTAGAAAGTTTTCTACTGAATCAGCCAGTTTGTCACAATTTTCGAACGTGTTAACGTTAACGCCGTTTCTTTTAATTTCCTCAAGTATTCTTCAGACTTTGCAATTTTTTATTTTTTCCTGGTAATTTTGCCTTTTTTACTTTGTTTTTGCCTTTTTAGTGCTTTTTTATATCTTTTATTTTGCCTTTTTGCCTGCCTTTTCCGAGACTTTATTTTGCCTAACTATCCTAGCTCTACTGATGTACAACTAACGTCCAATTGAGCACTTATCTGTTTCTGACTTAAGTCTGAATTTTCTTGTATCGACAGAAGCACTTGCGTCTCATTACCCTCGTTGATTACAGCTTTATTAGAAATTATCTTCTTAGAATAGACAACACTACCTATTAGATCAAATCTTCTTCGCAAATTTTCAAATGCGTCTACTCTGGGTTTTCTTGCATTAGGATAGCGCAATGCTTATAATCAGCTCGCCAATAAACTATTTCTGTCTGCTTCACCCAACACCTATATCATATGTATAAGTTATCCTTGAGAGAAATTCATGGTTTGCAAAGTAACTTTAATGCATATTAAATGTATGCAGCATATACATACTAACAACCACTACTGCGAAATCAATTGTTTATAGTAGTCAAAGCCTACTAGTGGCAGAAATGACGGTTATACAATTTTAAAATAATACAAAATTATAAAAAAGTCTCATTATCACAAAAAGTATTAATTTTAGGTATAGGGAACCTTAGATAAAATTGAAAGAGAATTTAATTCTGCATCAAATAAAATAAAACTGTACCGGGTGTTCCATTTAAAAAAACATAGTTTTTGATGTTGGAAAATTCTTGTATTTGGCAGGTTATTTTAAACACCCTGTATAATATAAATCAATTTGGTACGACGCATTAGATTTAGGGCCTCATGTCAAATAAGTAAACTTAATTTGCATTGCCTACTGCATTCCTTGATCGAGATAATAACGTTTTCAAGTACCTCTGGATTTGTCACAATTTTGGAAAAAAGTTAAATAACTCAAAAAGTACCTAAGTTAGACATAGGGTACCTTCTACATTTTATTGTCAGAATAATGAGGGAAATACAAAAATGCAATGAATATAGGGTGTTCCGTTTAAAAAAAGTATTAATTGTTGAACAACACATTTGTGGTACACCCTGTATATATGAAAATAATTTTAAAATATAGCTGCCATAAACCGCTACAGCCCTGATGCAAAAAAATTTTTTAATTGTTTGAAATGTAGCCATAATATTACTTCCTCAAATCGTTGGCGGACCCTGTATATATTGCTATGTAAACTCTTAATAAATATACATAAACAAATAGCCCCATGTTAGCTTGCGTTAAAAAGATGCTATGTAATATAAATTGATATAAATATTATTAATTATATGAATTTTCTTTACCTCAGCTAGCTCATAAATTAAATTTTTAAATTGGTTACGCCAATAACATTAATTAAAAATACCAGCATCTAAAAATAAGAATATCTCAGGGTTTTTCAGTTCGTGGCCTCGCTACTGATAGTCATAAAATTCCAATAATAAAAGTTTTTGCAAATACAAGTATCAAACCAAAATAGACTTATCTTAATCCAAACTGTTACTGTTCAGTGAACATAAAAAATGTTGCCGTCTAATGTACACCCAAATTTCCTGGAATGCCCTGTCAGCTAAATCCCGCCAATTTCATCCAGACAGTCTTACTTCTGGTGGCACATTTGACCTCGCACTCATACAAACCATCAAATTATTTAATTAAAGTGTTGTGTAATTTCCAGTGAACACTTCCAAATTTTATTATACTCTTATCACTTGATATAGGTAAGTTGTTTATTCTTTAAATCGTAGTAATGAACATACTTTTAATTTCACTTTTTTATTTTAGGTTATGAGGACGTTGAAATAAATAACTCAGTTTAAACTTATACTGCAGGTAAAAAAATGTAATTTTAACTTTAAATAAACACTTAACACTCAATAATATTTTAACTTAATTGAAAATTGTTTACACTTTATAATTTTCACAATATATAAACTTTGAAGATTTTTATTTTAACAAGACTGAAGCCACGCCTACTTTTAAACGAATTTGATCCTTAATAACTTAACATTTAATTTACAGAGAACCAGAAAACGCGTCCTTCTGCTTCAAATACAAAAAACCAACTAAATTCCCAAAATCATACCAAATTGGACGTTTTACGCAGATGAATATTTAAAATGGACCAATCAAATCGCTTAAAATTATTGTTTACATTTTCAATTGTTAATTAACATTTTAAATTTACAAAATACAAGAAAATTAAATTATGATTCGAAAAACTAAATTCATATTTACGATCTTCATAAAATTACGATTCTTTTAGTACAAAATATGACAAGATTTGAATTAAAAAAATTACAAGTATTTAAACATTCAAAATATCCAAAATTTAACAATAAAGGCATAAAATCAAGAAAATCATAATCTGAATTTTACAATACAATTAAATATGCAAGAAAACATCCTTCCCAACTACTAATAATAATATAAATACCAAAAACAAGGTAATAACCTTCAAAATTAATAATTTCCACTACTTTTTAATATTAGTTAATAAATAATCTACTTCAACAAAACAAAAGTGCTTTAACACCTTCCTCAAACAACATATAAACTATTTACAACAATATTAATAACATAAAATACAAATACAACTTGTCACACAAATATTTACAAGACATAAATCAACAATAATCAAGTTTTTTATTTTCTAGGACTCCCTTATTTGCCCACAGTACTCAAAATAACGTCCCACGTTTCACTACTATGTTTTAACATCATTCTCTACGGAATGTTCACTCACAAGATCAATTTTAATCCAAAAGTAGCACTACGCAGCACTTTCCGAAGATCGTACAAGACCTTATTCTCTTATTAGGTATTCAATTATCAATTTTAATTAATACAATCTTTTAAATAGCCTTTCGTACATGATAATGAAACTAATTATAAACAATTTCAGGTAAAAACAATCTTCCAATCATCAAAATAGTATCCTTTTATACATACATAAGGTATTACGAAACCAAAAACCACTTCATATTTAGGTTATCTCGTAAGATCAATATGGTTTAAGTATAGTTTATAATAATAATATTATGTAGGGTAAATAACACAGCAATATATAATTCATTAACTTGATGTGGAAGATTTAGATGCTGGAACAGTGATTCCAGGACAATGGAGAACAGATTCGAGTACCGGAAACTTACCTCAAAGTCCAACCCAGCTTGGCTACCTTTAATAGGTTTGTTTTTATCATGTAAAAAAGACATGGCGGCATAAGCAATCAATTTAGCCTTAAAAGTGTGCCCAGCTCCAGATTTTTTCAATTTTTTATAATTTCGTCTTTCTCGTTGGTACTGGTTATTTATATTTTTAAGTTTTCTTTCAATTTCCTCACATTTCGTTTCAAACACTTCAGCTATTTCCTTTAGAGAATCGTATTTATTTATTCTGTTTTTATAATTTAAATGTGAAGACTTCCATAGGTTTGGATGCTCACGATACATTTCAATCAAATTGCTACATTCTTCAACGGGCTATTGTTTTTTTCCACTCACATTCATAAGTACAGTACATACAAAACTAAACCAGTTGCTGCCCGCCGTTTCCACTGAGCAAACTCTGTTTAGAATAACACAGACACAACACGGTAACTCTTTGATCTTTCCGTCAGGCGACGGGACTTTTCGTGGTCGACGAGAACAGTCGCCGCCGATTCCAAATCTCCAAAATGTTTCCGATTTTGGAATCTCGAGTTGCTGTTTTGTCGAAATCCACAGAGTTTTTAGTTTTGTTGCTGTTTTGCCCGTTTGGCGGAAACCCAGCTTTAGATTTATTCCATGGTTGCTCCATTGTTCTATGTTTCATCTTTTATAAGTATTTAAAGTAGTTCAAATGGTATAACAGTTTCTAAATTACTTAACCTAAAAGAACATTTTGACTGGCTTCAGAATTATTCTAGATAACAAATTGTCAAAAACGTATATGACTAACACTAATAATATTTTTACGATTACGTTTTTTACAATAAAGGTAAGCTATATTTGTATATGTATATACAATTACATTTTAGTACATCTGAATTGTTTACTCACCTATACCCTAGGATTAATAAAAGGCAAATAACGAAGAAAAACATTTATTTTCTAGAAAAAAGTCTGTGCGTATCAACATGGATACATTATCTGATATGAATGAAGATATAAAACCCCATGTTTCTACTGTGACTTCGTTATCAAATTTTACAGAATCTACACACGATATCTGGCATCAAACCAAAATCAACGAAGAATTATCTCAAAGTGCGTCGGAAATGAACGGTAAATTTGCATTATAAACCTAAAATCAATTCTAAGCTAAATAGTACAAACAACTAAATAACAATAAAAGAGGGCTTTCAATCAAAAAAATTTCTTACTTTTTTTTATGTATTAACTATAGTAATATGATAATTTTTATTAGAATTGACTCAATATTAGTAGTCTAGTGTTGTATTATAAAAAACTTTGTTATTTCTTAATTGTTACTTATTTAAAATAAAATTTGGGTGTCTATTTAAAATGACCTTGTGCTAGTTTAGGTACTTATGTAATGTTTAGTGAACCACATATAAACATGTACATACGTTACAGTGAAGCAGGAAGAAATTCCAACATGGGAATTGCCTCCAGAAGTCCCCAATTTAAAGCATGAAACTAAATACGATACTGATAGCTTCATCAACTTGGAATCGTTACATGAAGAATTAGATATAAAAACTGAAATCTGTAGTAACAATGAAGATCATTTAATAATGGAGCCTCCATTGAAGTGCATCAAGCATCAAAGTGTTATAACTCATACCGGGGAAATGTTATATAAATGCAATGTATGTGACTATGGAAGTGCATATAAACTTAACTTGCAACGACATATAAGAACTCATACAGGAGAAAAACCCTACAAGTGTATTATATGTCACTATAAAACTGCATACAAGACTAGCTTACAACGACATATGAGAACTCATACAGGAGAGAAACCTTACAAGTGCGGTATATGTGACTATAAAAGTGCACAGAAGCTTCACTTGCAACACCATATGAACAGTCATACAGGAGAGAAACCTTTCAAGTGCAACATATGTGACTATGAAAGTGTACAGAAGTCTAACTTGCTAAATCACATGAGCACTCATACGGGAGAGAAACCCTTTAAATGTGATAACTGTGATTATCAAAGTGCACACAAGAAAGGCTTGCAGAGTCATATGAAAACTCATACAGGAGAAAAACCATTTAAGTGCAATATATGTAACTATGAAAGTGCATTTAAGAATAGCTTGCAAAAACATTTGAGAATTCATACAGGAGAAAAACCATTCAAGTGCAGGATGTGTGACTATAAAAGTGCACAGAAGTGTCACTTGCAAACTCATATGAGAATTCATACAGGGGAGAAACCATTCAAGTGCAGTATATGTGACTATAAAAGTGCATTTAAGATTAGCTTACAAAGTCATATGAGAATTCATACAGGAGAGAAACCATTCAAATGTAGTATATGTGACTATGAAAGTGCATTTAAGATTAGCTTACAAAGTCATATGAGAATTCATACAGGAGAGAAGCCATTCAAGTGCAATGTATGTGACTATGAAAGTGCAGTTAAGATTAGCCTACAAAGTCATATGAGAATTCATACAGGAGAGAAACCATTCAAATGCAATATATGTAACTACGAAAGTGCATTTAGGATTAGCTTACAAAGTCACATGAGAACTCATACAGGAGAGAAACCATTCAAATGCAATGTATGCGACTATGAAAGTGCTCACAAGAGTAGCCTCCGGAGTCATATGAGAACTCATACAGGAGAGAAACCCTACAAGTGCAGCATATGTGACTATGAAAGTGCATTTAAGATTGGTTTGCAAAATCATATGAAAACTCATACAGGAGAGAAACCCTTCAAGTGCAGTATATGTGACTATGAAAGTGCACATAAGAGTAGTTTACAACGGCATATGAGGACTCATACAGAAAAGAAAGAAACTGTTTGAATGCAAAATTTATGATTATTTGATTGTAAAGTAAATATTTTTTTAAGTAATAATAGGTTAATTATTAGTAGGGATAAGCATACTGAAGATTTTTATGTGTTAATTGGCATGTTGTTCTTTTGTAAATGTTGTTTTATACATGAATATTTTTAGGTTTTTCATGTGCTAGTAATAATATTATAAAGCAATTTAAAAGCTTGTATTTGTTATAAATTAACTAACCCTGTACCTATCTATGCAGTGTTATAATCTTAGAATATGATGTGATTGTGTTATACTATACAGTAACCAAAAACATATGAATGGAAAAAAATAAACAAAAATATTTTTTATGTTTTTTAATATATTTGAAACTAGCTTGTGTAGTAATATCTATCAAACTGTTTGTCCTTGTTATGAGACATCTTAATTTAACCTTTGTCTCCCAAGAAATCTTTACCAACGAATAATCTACTCCATCATCAGTGGTAGGTACCATAACCAACAGCAAGAACACCATGATCCAATTCATCTGACTGCATTCTGTCTGGTTCATTATACACACCTTCGGAATAAAACTGAAAAGTTTCATGACTGGCATCAATGACTTCTGAAACTGGTCCAACAGTATGAACTGGAGCTTACAACTGCTTTGCGCTAACACTCTGTATGTGAGTGTAGCAACGATCTGTTACATCACAGTGTTTGGAGGTGTAACAGAATGTATCATCTTCTTCTTCATAAGGGTATAGTTTTTCGGTGTCACGCCCATGGGGTTATCTTTTACATGTCTGAATGCATTATATATAAGTTCCCCTTCACAACCATTATTATGTATTTTGTAGAACAATCAACTAGATTATGCTCACTTAATCCTACCAGTTTGCCAGTTTTATGGCAATGTTAATCTTCCAAAACACTAGTCTAAACATAAAAAACTTCTATAAAGTTCTGAGGATAGCAAGGTAGGATATTGGAATAAACACCAGGCAAGAATAAAATTAAATTTGATACTTACTACATACAGCACTGAAATTCCAACTAGATTCTCTATGTCCTTGGTACCTAACAGGCCCACTTAACTCATTGACAACCAATCTTAGGAATTCTACATTATTTAAAGTTATGAACGGAATACAGTCATATTCATATCTATCAGGCGGCATATTTGCATCCAGAAGACACTTGGTTCTGTTGAATCCGTTTAATGTATGGATAAATTCATAAATGAAGCATATATCCATACTGGTTGATATAAATAACTTGTAAAGGACAAAACCATGTATCAACCTTTGATTATAAACTTCAATTTTATGCACGTTGTGCATATATATCTCCATGGGGAATTTTTCATTTCCTTTTTTATGACGTGTTTTTTCCAAAGCTATTTAAAAATATGAAATTTAGCTACCCACAAATAAATAGTTAAATTAACAATATTGTAATCAAATGTAAAGACGAGCGAGAAAGTAGATGAAACAGAGCTGTATGGAGACGCGGAATTAGTAGTAGTTGTAAAAGCCAAACGGATAAGGTGGTTAGGACATTTAGCAGGGATGAACCAACAAAGAACACTAAGTAAAATATGGTCGGCAGAAGTAGGAGGAAAAGAACGAAGAGCAAGACCTAGAACACTGTGGAAAGCTAAAGATAGGAAGAAATAAGTAACCTTTAAAGCCTGTAGTGTTCACCTGCATTTCTTTTACTTTTTATATGCTTACTGAATTTTTTATAGTATATAAATGGACCATAGCTGCCTCCTGACAAGTTATTCTCTTACTAATAATAATTCATATTAGTATTTAACCCATTGAAGCAACTGTACCATGGTAAAAACTAAACTAGTGAATAACAACGAAAAATAAGTAGCATAGTTTTATTTAATTCGGTAAATGTTGCTAAATTGTCTTCATCCACTTCTACATATTTTATAATTCGGTTTTAAGAACGACCTTTCCACTCGAGCAAGCGTGTTAGATGTGTAATTGATGTATACGATTCGATTATTCTATTTTGTAATTTATTGTCATTTACTACCAAATTCGATATGCTATTTCTTCATTGTTTTAGAGTTTACCCTTATTTTTTAACGAACTTTGGAGAGGCCTAAATTCATTTTTAATTGGTTAGTGTGTCGTATATAAAATGCGGGCTACATTCACAAAAAAAAAAGCATTAAATATGTTCTCTAGTTATTTGAAAACATCCTACGTAAAATATAAGTTAATTGACAGATCTGCTTAGAATTTCCATAAGTAGGCAACACTGATCAATTTAATTGTTTTAAAGAAAAAGTTATTTTGGTTAACAAGCTGTATGTATGTTGGGTTGCGTCAACCACTTTCAAGGGAGGACGACAGCTCCACTGTATATTTTCTTCGTTTATATTCAATATAGTGAACGGTATTTTAAGTATAAACTTTTAAAAGAAGTTTTTGTCTACATACCGGTGTATATGAAGCTTTATTAGTAGTGTATCTATGAATGATTTTCAACTAATCTTACTGATATAAATTTAGTGCCCATCTGGAAGTAAATTATAAAACGAAAAATCGAAAGGTATAATATAAACAATGTTTCTAGCTCGTCTTTCTTGGGTAAAGCACATATATATATTGTCATAAACGTTCGGGCCAAAGAAGTTGCCCCCACGTTTACAGCGTCATTTTCTGTCATAGATGATAAATGGTCCACATTGGGACTGACATTATTAAATTAATTTTTAAAAATTGACACTGACAGAATAATTTTATTTTGACAAATAAATTTAATTACTCAGAATTTTGAAAAAAATGTATGAAACCAAAGTTTATAATATTCTATACAACTTGC
>JABXWE010007619.1:0-37818 GCA_014611495.1 Limonius californicus
CTGGACGAACTTCTTTTCTATTGATAGGACCGCCAATGCGTTCAGTCGATCTTCTGGCATTGTGCTTCTCAGAAAAGTTTTAATGCGTTTGAGGGTGGAAAAACATCGTTCATATTCTGCTGTCGACATGGGCGTTGTACAAATAATATCCAACAGTTCGTATGTTTCCGTCAAAACCTTTTTTAGGTTGTTGTCTGCTATGAACACTAAAAGTGGCAAAATACCACCTACGTCACACATGTCATCGCGCTCATAAATTGCTGAAAGTTCACTTTTCAATGTTACACTGTCCAACGTAGGATAAGATTTCACAGTTTCATCAAAATATTTTTGTGCATGCCTATACCAAAGACCAAAAGCGTTCAACAATTTCTCCATTAAACACGTAGAAGTGTCTGTAGTTTCATCGGCCTCTCCAAAGCAATGAAATTTGCAGATTTAATTTCTTTTAATATCTCCTGCTTGTAAATTTGCAAGATTGCATCTAGCAATTCGTTCTGAATAGTTTTTGAGACGCCTTTAAACACTTGTGAACCTTTCATATGTATTGCAAGCACAGCGTCTAATTCGGCAGCAAAGTTGATTAACCCTAAATAAATTCCTGGATTGCCTGACGTTAATGTTTCATCGTGACCTCGCAACACGAGTTCAAAGGCGCCGCAAAATTTAATACACATAATTAACCGGCGCAAAATATGACGATTTGTTTCCACGTCTTCATTGTATTTAATTTTATGTAGCAAATAAGCACCCTCTAGTTGTTCACGGATGTCCACTTTGCCTAAAACATTAAAATCCATGCACGCATTCATGTGAGAAACGGAAGATTTGTGTTTCTTTGCTCTCTCTGCAATGTGTTTTAAATCATTCACCCCTTGTTTATTCCACGCACTAACCTCTTTCTTAAAAATTAAGCACATAAAACAAAACAGTTTATTTGTTATTGATCATCCGCACATCCAATCGTATTTTTCATAGATATTCTTGTTGAATTTTCTATTGTACGTTCGGGTTTCACTTGTCGAACTGTAGTTTATCTGAAGATCAGGAATAGGCCTTCCTTTCTTCTTAATTAAAAGTTTTTCCTCAAATGACAGCGGGTTTTTTAAAAGATTTTGCACGCAATTAACTTCCATCATTGAAAAAACGTCACGTTCGTCTTTGAATTCACACGCGCGATTGCGCGAAAACAAAACACTACGGTCGAAAGTCAAACGTTGACTTTACATGGGGAACAATGAGCTCGGTGCCCCATTCGCCTGGTATATCGCGTATAGCGAAGATAACCGATAGCCAACCGAATCACCTCTACATGGGGAACAAATCAGAGCGTTCCCCGGAAAATAGTTTTGAGGCTGTTAGCCGCGCTTGTGGTGCGGAAGGAAAATTTGATACCATCGTTAAAATAATGAAATTAAAATAATGCACTGAATTACATGCGAATTTCTTTCTGTGTTTATCTTGGTGGTTGGGTGGGCACGTGCCCTTTAGTACAAGCCGCCACTGCTGTTTATTAATAACAATGTTTGTACTTTTTAAATACTCTGGTGACTTTTTTTAAACGATGTCTATTTACAAATTTATAGCAACAAATAAAAACACTAGGCATCTCTCCCAGAATTACCCTACATCCAATTTGTCGCCATTCTCCCGGTACTACCATTGAGATCTTCATGATCTATAAATGATTCTGTTATGTAATTTGCTTCTGACATTGTTCTTAAAAACTTATGTAAAGCACAACATGCTAGTATTACAATGTCAATTTGTTCTACAGAAATAGCAATAGGTTTTAAAAATATTCGAAATCGCGATGCTAGTATTCCAACGGCATTCTCCACTATTCTTCGAGCTCTGCTCAATCCGTAATTGAAAATTTTTTCATCGTGCGTTATGTGTTTTTGGGAAAAAGGCTTCATTAGATTTTCCATCAAGGGAAAAGCTTCATCTCCTATGAAGACATACGGCACAAGTTTATCGGTGCCAGGTAGTTGAGTAGGATTTGGTATTCCCAATTTCTTTGACGTTAGACGCTTGTAAATACTGGTTCCACACCATATTCCCCCATCAGATACACGGCCATTTGTAACCGTATGTGCATATATGAATTCATAATTAGCATTAACTATGGCGAACAATACTACACTGAATGTACCCTTGTAGTTGAAATAATATGATGCACTATTTGCCGGTTTTCTTATAAGGATATGCTTGTCCTCTATCACCCCTAGACAGTTTTCAAATTGCCATAGATCTTTGAAACCTTTTGCAATATGTTGCCATTGCTCCTCTGTAGAAGGTACCTATAAAATTATAAAATCTTTATATTTATGAAGGTATATTTGTGTACATATGTGTAGATGTATGGATCTAGAAAATAAATATGTGTCTAATACAAAATTCTACTGATTTCCTTGCGTTTCAGAATGTTATTACAGAGAGCTATCAGAACGAGGAGGATCATTTAAGACCACTGCTTTCGCCTGAAACGCCTGCTAGCTGTTCTGGAACATCTACACCACAAGCATTCAGATCTGAATCCCAAGCTCCGACTTCTACACAGTCTAGTTCAGCGCGGCAAAAAAGAACCAGGTCAAAAAAAATTCTTGGGACGAAACAAAAAAGAAAAATTACTGGATTTAGCCCATAAAACATTAGCCAGTCCAGAGGAAGATGAAATAAACCTTTTATAGGGATTTTTAGTAAAAAACCCGATTGAAATTTAAAATAATAATCTGTTATATTGCATTATTAACATAAAGTTTTTCAAAAATTTAAATATGCAACAAAATTGCTAATTTCATATTAAATTTCTATAAAACAGTAAAGTTTGCAAAGATACTACAATTTTTAACCCAGATATTGCCACCGTCCTTGGACGCTATAGATCTCTACATGAATTTATTTTTCACGATATCTCGCTAGATGGCATCCAATGTCTGTCGTCTTGAATATGTATGTAACCAGTTCCACGTGTTTTGTACGTATTTGAAGAATAAAGTGTGTCATTTATAGTCAGTTTCGACGTAGAGCAACATGGATAATTGGAGGTAGGTAGAAATTACTTATTATGTTATCAACTCAAATACTCCTGCGGAAAACTAATAAAAAAAGCTTTATACTTTGCAGTGGAGATAATTTAAGGTTATAAAAATTTAATTTGTAACACGTTACTGTAATTACAATGTTGCTGTCCTTTATAAATTACGGTGGCATTATGAGGAGTAACAAACTTCGCGGACATTACTGCTACAGCAGTATCTGTAGTGACTGTCGTGTGGGACACTACTGCTATAGCAGATTAAAGTTGTAGTGATGTAGAATCACACTACTGTTATAGCAGTAAAGTTTGCATGTAAAATACTTTAGTATGAACCTTTGTGTCCCGTAATATCACACCTGAATTTTCGGCACTGTCCTCATAAATAGATGTTGAAGCTGATTGACTACATACGTATGGTGTGATCGTGGAGGGGGTGTGTGGTGCATCTACTGCTATTGCAGTAATTGTACATTAGTAGTACATGTGTTGGTGGATGCAGTGTGCCACTAGAGCAATGGATTCAAAAGAGGAAGCTCGTCTTTTACAATTGTACGAAGAAGTGGACACTGATGGATCTTTGAGTGACAGTGAAGAAGATCCGTACAATGATGATGGGGAATTCAATGGAGATGCGACCTACATGCCAGAAAGCGATGATACCGACAACAGTTCTTCATCTGAAAGTGAAAATAATGGCTTTGCTGAACAGAGAGATAACGATAATCAAACTCTTGATTTTGGAAATGATAATGAGGATCCCGACTGGTCCGAAACAACAAGTGACATACCAGATTTCAGGTTTGATAAAGATTCTGCAGGAATAAACATCGAAATTGTGGGCGATTCAACACCTACTGATGTTTTCAAATTGTTTTGGAACAATGAAGTAATGGATTTAATTTTTCGATGCACAAATAGTTATGGTCAAAAATTAACAACCGAAGCAAGGCCACATGTTAAACACTCACGTGTTACAACTTTTACGGTTGTTGACGAAGAAGAGTTAGAGAAGTTCATTGGCATTACATTGCTTCGTGCTCAAATAGGTTTTCCTACACTACGCTCAGTCTTTTCTACAGATTCTCTTTACTACCATCCAATATTTCCGTTTACTATGTCTGGAAGACGATACGAAAAAATTTTGAGTTCACTAAATTGTTGCGAAGTTCGAAACGAGGATAAACTGCATAAAGTGAATCCATTACTTACTTTACTTTTGAAAAACTTTCAAAATGCTTATCAACCTGAAGAGCACATATCTTTGGACGAGTCTCTGCTTCTCTTTCGTGGGAGATTAAGCTCCGACAGTACATAAAAGGAAAGAAAGCAAAGTACGGGATTAAATTTTATGAACTACGTGCTCCTAATGGGTACGTCTCACAGTGGAAGGAATCCACTTTCTAAGCGGCCAAAAATATATTTATTTGTTATCATAAAATTGAAAAAAACGTAATAAAATTTTTCCATTACATATTACTGATCAAGTAACACGACAAATTATGCCAATGCACAAACATTTGCGATCACTGCCAGTCCGGACATGTTTCCGTGCGGCGTACGACTGTAGTACGGACATTATTATACTGATTATTGTTTATAATCTAGTGCCTTGTAACTGTGACAATATTGGACCGAATTGTTTTTTAACTGATACCGACAGGTATGTACTTTAAATTGGTATTATTATATTGGAAAGATTTAAACTACCTATTTAGTTTATATAAAAATATCAATATACACTCAAAAATTTGACATCTATGAATTAAAAAGAGCGTGCAAAAAAAAGAAGGGGCTAGAAGAGGTCTAGATTTTACGTATTTCATTAAGTTTAACTATCTTCTGTACATTCCTGTAGGTGTAATTTGCAAAATATTGTAATAACCGTAGTTGTTGAATTTTTAAGATAAAAATGCAAGAAAATCAAAAAATGGAAATATGGGGGTTTCTCAGTGAAGTGCGATTTAATATAATTATTACTTCCTATTTCATTTTTAGATAATTGTACTGAGTATAAAAATGGCTGATTTACAAATAAAGAACCGAGATTTATATACAGCATTAAAAAATCGAAAAAGCTCCACAATGTTAAAGCGCACCACTTTAGTGTCTAAAGATTTTATTTTGAAATGTATTCGTGAAAAACTCAAAGACTACTGGGACTCAGACGACGAAGACTTTAAAACGTCCTTAAAAAATAAAGTAAAAGGGTATTGCAGTACACTTGACCAAAAATGGAAAGAGTGTAAGCGAGTAGCTTCCGTTTTTATTTCTAGAAACAATAGTTGGCTTGATTGCGATTTCAATTTAAACATACCTCAAAATCGAGATATTTCGCAGCCATCTACTTCTCGTCCTAGAGGGCGTCCAGCCAAAGATTTTGGAGAGTCTAGTGATCGATCGAAACGTAGAAAAATTGAAGACCTGATATCCACTAGAACATCTGAGGAATTACTGTATGCGACAAAATCAGTACTATATACTAGTGGAAAACACGCAGCAGCTGATTTACTTTCTCAATCTACCGAATTTTCACCAAATCGTCCAGTTAAATTACGTAAAATTATTCGAAGTCACCAACTTAAAACAACGATGATCACCCCCTATAGTGAAGATGAGGCATTGGCATATTTTATCAACAGCCGAATGTCCAGATATTCGTATCACCAAACGCGATTAGGAGCCAAAAACCGCGGGGCCGATATTTACCCTTCATACGACAGAATTCGAATGGCCAAACAGCGTTGTTATCCTGACGGAATAGTCGTTGACCAATTCGGTAATATATATTTTTTTCAATTATTTCTTAATACTTAACTTTGTGGTTAAATTTAGGTGCTTCGGTTCCTCTACAGAACTTACTAAACCATACGTCAAAAAGAATATGTGAGCTCTTAAATACTTTTGCCGAAGAAGATTTTTATTCGAAAGCAGAATTAATTTGCAAATGGGGCTGTGATGGGAGTTCGGGACATTCTGAATACATGCAAAATTTCAATAAAAATTCCGACGAAGAAGAAAATAACAATGAAGCTTCTGATGGAAGTTTATTTCTAATTTCGCTTGTTCCACTTCGATTGGTTGCACATTCAAATGTTAATGATGAAAAATATATTTTATGGTAAAATCCTACACCATCGTCAACCCGCTACTGTCGACCAATCAAATTTAAACATTTAAAGGAAACAACTGAAGTAATCACATCAGAAGTGCGACAAATTGAAAAAGAAATATCGGGGTTGGAACCATTTGAAATTTTAATAAATGAGAAGCCTTTTCAAATTCATTTTTCGCTTATATTAACCATGATCGATGGCAAAGTTATTAATGCTCTGACCGCCTCATCAAGTCAAACTTGCTACATTTGTAAATGTAAACCTACAAATATGAATGTACTAGATAAACTGCCAGAATTCCAAGTAAATGAAGACAATTTGAAGTATGGTCTTTCAACGTTACATGCGTGGATAAAATGTTTAGAATGTATTTTGCACATAAGTTATAAACTAAACACGTGTACAACGAAAAGACTTACGGAAATACAAAAAGACGAAGTTGCGGAGAGAACGAAAAATATTCAAAATCGTTTTTGGAAGGAAATGGGTTTAAACATTGATAAAGTTACACAAGGATCAGGCACATCAAATACAGGAAATGTTGCCCGGCGATTTTTTAAAAATTATGAGAAAACTGCTCAAATTACTGGAGTAAATGTCAACTTGATTAAAAACTTTTCAATTATATTATCCGTAATTTCCAGTGGTTGCAAAATCAATTTTACAAAATTTGATAAGTTCGCTATGGATACGGCAAAACTTTTTGTCCAATTATATAATTGGTACCGAATGCCTCCAAGCGTCCATAAAATTTTAGTTCATGGCTCCATTGTAATTAAATACGCACTCCTTCCAATTGGTGTTCTGTCGGAAGAAGCACAGGAAGGTAGAAACAAGGACTTTAAGCGATATAGAGAGCACCACACCAGAAAATCGTCTCGTGTAAATACGAATTTAGATCTAATGAACATGCTTTTAATATCTTCAGATCCAAAAATTACTGCAAATAGTTCTCTGCCTAAAACACCAAAAACACAATTACCTGATGAAGCATTAGATTTATTAGAATCATCTGAAAGTGACGATAAAGCCTAATCACAATCTGAATCTGATTTTAATGATTAATTGTTTTGTTCTAAAAAATGTACATATTTCACCAAATTTACTTTTAATAACTACTCAATTGTAAAATACTTTTAATGTTGTAGTCAAAATAGAGCATTCAGTTTGCATAAAAAATAATAAATTTCTTTACTTAAATATTTTTTTGGTATATATTTTTGCAATTTTTCATTAACTCCCATATCGTACAAGGAATAAAAATGTATACGGTAAACATTATGTCACATCGATATGTATTATTCAGGGGTTGTTTATATAATATAAAAACATATTTGTACCAAATTATATACTTTTCCACATGTAAATTTCAGATATTTTATTTTTGGTCGCTTAGAAAGTGGATTCCTCCCACTGTGCGTCTTCCATATTGAAATTTACAAAGGGGAAGCAAACTGCAGACGATAACTAATCTAATATTGACTCGGTTGTATTCCGCCTCATGGCTCCTTATTTGAATAAGGGCCATCACTTAGTAATGGACAATTATTATAACAGCATAGGGCTTTCATAAAAACTTATTAAAAAACAGACTCATACAACCGGAACTTTAAGATCGAATAGGAAGGGCAATCCCGATGGTGTTACGAAGAAGAAGAAGCTAAAGAAAGGTGAGCCCATTTGGATGAGACGTGGGAAGGTATACGTGTCGAAGTGGAAGGACAAGAGAGACGTGTTGTCTATAACTACAAAATATCATCCCAAACTGCCAGTGTGCCAAACCGTTTTGGTCGGGTATACACGAAAATACATTTTCCAATAAAATCATTTTCTGTAAACTTTTATTTATTTCAGAGAAAAGCAAAGCCACTTCAGGTTTCAGAGTACAACCAATATATGTCTGGGGTTGATAGATGTGACCAGCTAATGGCATATTACTCTAGTCCTAGAAAAACTATACGATGTACAAAAAAGTTATTTTTCATTTGCTGGATGTGGCAGTTATGAATGCTTTTCTGGTGTAAAAGATGAAAAGGGAGAAAAAAAAAAGTTTTTTGCAGTTTCGCAAAAAACTTATTAGAGATCTATTGCGTATTCCAGCAAGTGTTAAACATGGAAGAAACCTAGTCAAACAAACCAAAGTACATGATAGTCGTCGCACACTTAACATGCAAGCTGCTAATCAAGAAATTGTACATACACATTTTCCTGAAAAGGTACCCGCTCCTTCAGAAAATTATACACGAAAGAATTATTTTCAAAACTGCAGACAGTGTGCCAAACAGACCAAGAGGGTACAAACTTCATGGAGATGCAAGGGCTGTACCCAGAAACCGCCACTTTGTCCAGGGTGTTTTGAGGCATACCACCTTCAACTTTAAGCTTATATAAATTTTTTGCAATACTGCGTTTTGTTTATGTTTCTAAGTGTTACTAATTATGTTTTGTTCAATAAAGATTTATTTAGAGGAAAATAAAATAGATGTTTGGGTTACTGCTGTAGCAGTAGATCGTCCCTGTGCATGAAAAGTGGAATTTCGTGGGACGCTACTGCTATAGCAGTAACCATTTTTTTTTCCTACCAATAATTTAGAAAACCCCTTTAAATAGTGCCCTAAAAATATTCCCCGCATTGATTTACCCATTCTAAAGTTATGAAGGTGTGCCAGGACAACCCACTTTGAAAAATGTACTGTCCGCGAATGTGTTAAAGGTGTTACTAAATTTAAAAGATCAAAGTAGGGATGCGCCGAAGCTTCGGTTCGCTTCGGTATTCGGCCGATTCGGCGGGATTTTTGAATATTCGGTATTCGGCCGAAGCAGCACAAAGATTCGGTATTCGGCCCGCCGAAGCGGCGTATTTTTGAACAGATATTGCTTTTATCAGGCGGTAAGTGCAGGTGTTCAAGAGTTGAACATCTGTACTTTTGCAAGTCTAGACGTTTTTGGAAGTATCTAAATACAGGTGGCTATGACCTGTGATATTTTGCTTTCGTTTACATTATAATCTCGTAGTGTGCAAGCAACTGTCCAGATGATTATTGTAATGTGAGTGCACACTTAAAAGTGATCGGTTAAATTTTTAAATTTTTACCGTTGTAGTTGTAGTTGTAGAGTAGTAGATTTGAATGGGTAATGTGGCAGCCAGTTAAGAAAACAAATGCAATTAATGCGACATTAATTTAATTAGAAAATAAATAAATAAGTCTTAGCTACTTTACACGTGGATATATGTATTTATTTTTTAATTAAATTAATATCGCATTAATTGTATTTGTTTTCTTAATTGGCTGCCACATTACCCATTCAAATCTACTTAAAAGTGATTTTTCTTGGCGCGATATTTCTAGTTGTTACAAGATATAGAATATATAGAAAATTACGACAATGAGTAAAAAAAGTGGAATATGGACATTTTATGATTTGAGTGATGATGAAAAATTCGCGAAGTGCAAAATATGCGACCAACTTATATCTCGCGGTGGAACTGGTAAATATGCGACATCATCGATGATTAATCACGTAAAGCGCAAGCATAATGATGAATTTGAAAAACACAATAGTGTACAAAAATCAGTCAAATTGAATGAAACCACAAGAACAAGCAGCAAAGCAAATTTTCTAAAACAGCAAACACTTCCTGAGGCTTTAGGGCAATCAAAAACATGGGATATAAATGATAAACGCTCAAAATGTATACATTATTTAATTGGTGAAATGATAGCATTAGATAACATGTCTTATTCAACTGTAAATAATAAAGGTTTTACAAGATTCGTGAATAAAATTGCGCCGCAATATAAATTACCAGGGAGAAAATATATCGGCGAAAAAATAATTCCCGATATTTATGATCGATTATTCAATACTATTAAAAATAAAATAGTGAATGTTCCATTGATCTCCCTAACATCAGACATATGGACCTGCCCTCGTACAAATGAAAGTTTCATTAGCTTTACTGGCCACTGGCTTGATGATAATTTTAAATATGATCATATTGTTTTAAACTGTAGTCATTTTCCCGGTTCTCATGTGGGACCTGGACATTTTACGCATCCATTTAATGGTTAGAGACGGTGGGGCTAATATTGTTAAAGGCTGCAAGGATGCTGGGATAGTTAGCGTTTCATGCTTTATTCATATATTGCAGTTAGCAATAGTAAACAGCATTGCCACTCAGAGGTCAATATCTGACCTAATAGCAGTATCCAGAAAAGTTGTGGGACATTTTAACCACTCAGCTGCTGCATGCTCGAAATTAAAGGAAATCCAAACCGAGCTTAATATGATCGCCAAAAAATTGGTTCAGGACGTGTCCACTAGGTGGAACTCCACATTTTATATGTTAGAAAGAATAAACGATCAGAAAAGAGCATTAAATTTATATGCAGCGGAGAACAACTTAAATAGTTTAAACTCTAACCAATGGAATTTATTGGAACCATTGCTCAATTTATTAGAACCGCTTGAAGAAATTACGAGGACAATGAGTTCTAATGTGGCATTAATTTCGGAAGTGATTCCAACAATCACAACTTTAAAGACTTATTTATCAAAAGAGGAGAATAATTTTTCTGGCGTTAAAACAATGAAAGACTTTCTATGCCAGGAAATAAGTAAAAGATTTGACAGTTATTTTGATAACAAATACTACATTATATCAACAATATTAGACCCAAGGTTTAAGTTTGCATTTTTTGTTCCGGACAAACATGAATATACCAAAGCTATTATGCTCCTTTGTCAAAAATGATGCGAGTTTCTGAAAACAATGAAGACAAAAACAAAAGTAAATTATGGCAATGTTTTGACCATATCGCCTCTACTTCTGCTGTTTCGCCGCCACGAAAAACAAGTAGCGAAGAGAAAGCTATTAATGAAGAAATTAAAATTTATTTAAATATGCCATTACTTAAAAGAACCGAAGAGCCACTTTTGTGGTGGAAAGAGTGGAAAAGCGTCTTGCCCACTTTAAGCGAAATGGCGAGAAAATTCCTTCCTGTACCAGCGACCAGTGTTTACAGCGAAAGAGTCTTCTCAGAAGCAGGCAATATATATGAAGAAAGAAGAAGTAGATTGCTTCCAAAGAATGCCGAAAAGCTTCTTTTTTTACATCACAATTTAACCAGGCTTGATTTTAATTATTAATGTAATAATGTATTGTGTTAACCATTATAGTTTTACTAGAATTTAAAAATGTTAATGTTAATTTTTTACATGTATTTACAAATATTGTTATTTAATTTTTGTTTGCTGTGCTGTGTATAAGTATAGGGTATTGTTTTAGTTCTACTTTTTGAATAAAATAAATTTTGATAAACTTACTGCTTCGGCCGAATATTCGGTGCTTCGGCCGAATATTCGGTATTCGGTTATTCGGCCAAATCCCGCTTCGGCGCATCTCTAGTTCAAAGTATGTCTCTTGATCCATCCGTAAATAATTAAACCAATCGCCTGGTTCCATCTTTAATTCATTTAACAGGTTTACATGAGAAAACTGATTTCTTTTCAAAAGCCACTTCCTTGCCCATTTGGAACGGTTCTTTCTTTTTGATTTTACAGCTACGCCGCCGCCACTGCTAACGCAAGTGTTCGAGTGTTCATCTCGAAAGTTTATCAAAAACTGCCGTGTAGGAACGCAATGAGTGGACACTGACGTTCATCGTTCTTGCACGAACAGTTTTACCCGTTCGGGTAAAACTGTGTGAAAAGAACGAAGTCTATGGGCCCCTTAATTCCAATAGTTCAAACGCTTGGAAAAAAAGTTAATGACTATTTAACAAGATCACACGATTTTGATCCAATTCGACCGGCCGTCACGACTCTGGAAAGTGAACGTTCAGCAAAATTTTCTACTTTGTTGGAAGTGAACAATTTATATGTCATCGCCACCTACTTAGACCCTCGCTATAAGCACAAGTTTTTTACACCAGTAACCGAGGAAAAGATTAAAGAAGACATTTTGTTGATGAGAAATACGGAGGATGACGTTTCAGGTTCTCTTAATTCCGAAGGGGCTAAAAGAATGAGAATGACAGATTCCTCGGAAAAAGATATGGAACAACCAGGGACGTCCGGTACGGTCAGAAAGCCATGCTTAAAGAACGATCTTGCTATGATGTTGGGTTCGTCAAGTGAAGATGAGAGTCAAGAAACGCCAGAAAATGGTAGCGCTGACGCTGTACTCAAGAAGGAATTGCTTTCTTATCGCAATAAAAAAAGGGTCAATATAGATGAAAATCCACTTACATGGTGGAGCGTTCATCGAGAAGAATTGAAACTATTATCACCAACAGCACGCAGATTTTTATCGCCACCACCAGCCAGTTTTCCTAGTGAACAGTTGTTCAGTAGCGCGGGTTTAATTTATGAACCTCTGCGAAACAGACTTGAACCTGAAAAGGCGGCGATATTACTTTTTATTAAATATAATGCACCAATTTTTAACTGCTTACTAAATATTTAATAAAAATATTAAAGATTACTAGTTTATTATTTCATTTCTGCGCCCATATAAAATTTCTTAAAAAGATCTTAAGATCCGCATCCGCGTCCGCGGATGTCAATAAATCTGCATCCGCAACATCGCTACTATCAATATGCTGCGGGAGGTCATGCAAAACTTCCAGGCCCGACTTTAAGAATGCATCAATTTCAATGGAGGACATTTGGCGAACGTAGTATTCGGAAACTAATTTTAATTGTTATTGTACATCAAATTGCTACTCTTGTACTTCACATTTACCTATAAGTCAAAGCAGTACAGAGCAATTGGAAGGCGCAAAAGAATTTAGAGATGTTGGAATCCAAGTAAATTTCTACTTAAAAGAAGTTCGCGACTGTGAAGTACAGGTTGACACCAGTGAAATTGTAACCGTTTGTGATTTTCTACAAACAGACACCCAACTCAACAGTTTGACTGGATTGCAATCGTTCGCTGTACTTAATACATTAGTAGCACTTCTTAGCCATATTCAAAACGACATATGCATTCATAGCTTATCTTTATACAAACAAGTATTGCTATGTTTCATGAAGTTGAAACTGGATTTGCCGTACGTTATTCTTGCGGTTCTCTTTGGCGTATTTTCACAAACGTGCAAAAGCATGTTTTTGATCTTAGTCCTTCATTAGCAAAAAGTTTAAATGCTGTAATTCCCCAACCCAAAAGCGATCTTCAATCGCTATTCATTTATTGTTTGTAAAAATATTAAAATAGTATTTTTTTCCTGTAAACTACGCCATTGACCACACAGATATATCGCAGTATATATATTGTGAGTCAAAGGAGTCGTTTCCTACGAACGTTCAAGGATTTTCATGGTAAATGTAATTTTAAACTATTTGTGTTATAACTTGCCATTTCGTTGTATTTTGGTCAAATATTTTATTATATGTGTTTTAAAGTTTACTGCCTCTTTTATTTATGTGTACTCTATATGTGTTTACGTAAAAATTTTGCAAGCTTCAAATATATATAGGAGGAGGCACAAAATAAAGGTAGATTCCATTTACGTGAGCTGTTGGCTTCTCGGCCTTCCACGAGGACCTACACAATCAGCTGGATTTGGAAGGTGGCGCCCACTTATTTTGACTCGCCCTGTACACAACCAAAGATTTTCTCCTATAAGCGATTTTCACGAACTCCCCCTACTCCTCTGAGCTAAGCTGTAGGCCCTTTTTGGTACGAATCGTCGAAAAAGCCCGATTGGCTAACAACACAAGGACTATCATGCATTCTATGACGGTCTAGTACACAAATAAGGTATAGAGTTAGTTAATTTTTAAAGTGAGAAATTTATTTTTAATAAGATTCTTTGCATTAGTAATCTAATTATAGCATTTTATATATTATTGTAGGTTACAAGACGATCCCGTAAACTTAACCTCTGGAAATATGGTACAATAGTTTTTATTTTCAATAATTATGGAAATATACAATTATTTTTATTATAGTTGAAAATGAAATGTTTACGTTACTTATGTAGAATAATGATTTTAATTTCTTTGCAATAAATAAAAATACAATGTAAATTTATTTTATAAACCAAATTAAACCAATATACGTTCTGAAATATATCAACAAAAATCACGTATCTCATATTTTTTTTTTGTTAAAGGTATACCTCGTAACTCAACTAATTATTTAAATAATTATGAAACTATACAGTCTGCTATTAACATTGCGGCATTTTTGTTCTTTTGGTTATGACATAGTTATGTCCGAAGTACATAAATATTCGACGTAAATTCACAAAATGAACACGTTTTTATCTTTTCCTTTAAAATTACGTTTTTTGAGATGCGTGGTTTAGCCAGAGCAGCGACGATATGCCAAAAGTCGAAATATGAAAGACATCCAATTAGTTATCAGTTAAATAAAACTCAAACTGCAAAGGAACCTTTTGAAAATATTTACATATTTTCTATAAATAAACAGAAATTTCTAACAGCAATAGACGACTTTACAAAATACTTTATGTATCAGCCTTTGGAATCACAGAATATACCAGATATACTTGACGGGTGTATTAAGTAATTTGCACACTATAAAGTACCGAAAAATATTATTACGAATAATAAATTTAACGTAACATTAATAAAAGGTTGGTTTAAAATGCATAAAATTCAGCATCACTTAATAACACCCTTACATCCAAATAGTAATGAACCAATAGACAGAGCTCATGGAACCTTAATAGAAATCGTAAAAAATATTATAAGTTCGAAGGAAAAGAGTATAGCAAATAATCCTTTCGATAATGCTGTAATAATATATAATAGAACAATACATTCGGTAACAAAATTCAAACCAATAGAATTATTATTTGGACACTTAGAAGCTAAAGATTTGATAGAAATATTTGACGAAAATTGTTATCATGAATACACTAGTGAGTTATACAATAAAATTAAAAAACTATATGAATTAGTGAATAAAAGAGAAAATGAAAATAAGGAGAAAATAAACGAGGGAGACCTTCCACTAGTACTGATTCTCCTGGACCCTCTAGAAAACACCGCAATGAGTTTAGACCCGCCAAGGAAGCACGATATGACGGTCTCCAGAATTTGACAATAAAAAAGACAACTCCCGCTGCAAGATGGAAGGCTGCAAGCTAACATCTCACGTATTTTGTACTAAATGTGAGATACATTTATGTTTCCAGAAGGCTAGAAATTGTTTTTATAAGTTCACAAGCCCCGCATTGCTGTTACATTTGCATAGTAAAGAATCCAATGCATGCGGGGCTGTAAAAGCTAATAGAAAAATATGCCCTTTTTCAAGAAAAAGCATCTGAAAGGCGAAATAGAATTCAAATGCACAGATACTATTATGGTTCTATTGTGGTATGATAGAGAGAAGTCAGAATGGCAACAACTTGCCACGAAAATAAAATGGTTTCCACCGGAAAAGTAGATAGAACTGGGGAAGAAAAGAAGAAGCCGATTTGTATATTAGATTACAATGAAAACATGGGAGCTGTAGACAAGAGTGATATGCTTTTGAGCTCAATTGAAACTGTTCGGAAAACAATAAAGTGGTACGAAAAGGTATATTTTCACTTCCTAGATCTATCGGTTCTAAATGCATGCGTTCTCTATGAAACCCTAAAGGGTAAAAATATACCAATTGCCGATTTTCAAGTTGAATTAGTGAGGCAACTAATTGAAAAGTACCACAAACCACAGCACCGTTCTGCAGTAGGAAGACGATCAGCAATTGCAGATATTCCCTTGCGGTTGACGGAAAGACACTTTCCTAATCATATTCCTGGTACATCAAAGAAACAAACGAGACAAAAGCGTTGCATTGTATGTGCAAAAAATAAAGTTAGAAAAGAAACCACCTACATGTGCGAAAAATGCAATGCACCGTTGTTTGTTATTCCTTGTTTTGAACGCTATCACACCATAAAACATTTGTTTACTTTGTTTACTTTCATTCAAGACTTATTTAGCTAGTTTTAACTTAATTCATGTGTTATTTAGTTGTTTTGTAAGCTGCTCTTTAATATTAAATACATAGTCAAAGCAAAACAGTGTACAATTTGAAAAAAGGATAAGCGTTTCACTGCTCCAGATGTATATTTACGCAGCAGCCAAAAAAACCTGCGCATAGCCAGCGCGAAAGCTCTAGAAGCGCTGCACATAGAAAGGGTTAATCCATACCCTAAAGTATATAACAATTGGCGACGAGGTGAAAATTAGTTACGGTGCATACCAAATTATAAGTGGTGCGGGTATTAAGAGTGTTGAAAACAATGGCATGTTAGAGTTTAACCCATGTGTTCATGACTGAGTAATCTACCAGGAAAGATTAGAGCACTATTTCAGCGTGAATCAAATTGAGGGAGAAGGATCAGCGAAACGGAGGGCAGCCACATTATTGAGTTTGAAAGCCACAAACTGTTTCGAGATTTATGTTTCCCAGTGTTACCTAAGGCCAAACTTTTTTTTTCTCACTCATTCTTACTACCCCCCCCCCTCCGGAACCACTTTCGCATTACTTCAGGGGGGTGCGGAAGTCCCTTAAGCTTCATTCACATAAACGTTAGTGCAGAAAGCTAGTTTCTTGTTTCTCTATGCAAGCGTTCACAACGGCTGAGTGGTAAGATCTGTTACCGGACGAGGTTCGCCGATAATTTTATTCTATTGGTAAACCTCGTCGGCCAATCGGACGTCGGCCAATCGGACGCCGGCCCTTCGCCCCAGACCCCTTAAAAAGGCCTGGCAGCCCCATTGAAGATCATCTTGTTCCTGATCACAAAGCAGCTAATATCAAGGAGTAGGCAGATTGAGACCTCGGTATTAGCCCTGCTAGATCAGCCTTCATCAGTCCCAGCTGCCATCATCAGTTCCTGCCGTTGTATTATCGGGGAGTAGGCAGATTGAGGCCCAGATAATCAACCCAGCCGCTCCGAGTTCCTGTGTGCCGTGTTTTATTCCGTGTGAGTACTTTAGCTCGTTATTTTCCCTTGATTATTAACATTCCGTTTCGTGCGCTTCAGACATTTGTAGTTTTAATTGTGAAGTGTAGTTTTAAGCTCAGACATTCTTTAGTATTAATAGTGTTAGTGTTAGTTTATATTGTCTTGAGTCTTTATGAACTTTTATCCATTTCATATCTTTATATTATTGTGTGTTTATGCAGGTATATTATTATTATACTTGCATATATATATATTTCTTTTGCATATGTATTTCTTTTTTTTGAACTGACATATCTGTGTCATCTCATGTGTTTATTATGTATGCGATATTCGTGTATTGCCTGTGTTGTGCATTATTAATTGCATCTATGTTTATTTATGTACTTGATATTCATTTTGTGCATCGGTGTGATATCTTTGATCTTATGTGTGCTTATTAAAAACATTTTAAACTTAAACGTTTTGTGTTGTGTCTGTTTGGGTGTTTGTTTATTACGAGGGTGGACCCAGTTTGCGTCCGCACCCCCCCCCCCCGGGTAACAGATCGGTATGGTAGTGGGAGTGTCAAAGCTTGGTAGGTTTTAGCTATTACACTACCCGCTTACAACGGCCTTACAAGAACCAATCAAATGCAGTGATTTGCGCATGGCCGGAATGGCCCATAAACGTTTCGCAACAGCTGACTGACAAGCGTTTTATTTTTCTAACCTAAGTTTTTTAAGTTTAAGTTACAGAAATAGTTTTAAATTTCAATTGAAATGGAAAAAAACAATTTAGAACAAAGGCGGGCTTGCCTTTTACCAAAGACTATACTCCTACCCTAGACAGCTACTAGCATAGGAAAGTTGTCCTCTTGAGTTTTTACATTTTGATAACGGAGACAGGTGGCGCTTGTACTCAAATGCGAAATCTTCAGCACCTTTTACAGTTGCCCAGTGCCTTAGTGGAAGCTAGCGTTAAGCACGTTAATTGTTACACCCACTAGTACGCACCACAGGCGGGCTTACCTAGATCGTTTCGAAGGTATGGAATTAGTCTTTGGCATTAGCAAAGGCTTAGTCAGGAAAGAATCAAGGAAAATAATATTATAAGTACGGCAGAACATTAGTAGCAAAGTCAGTAGGCAGCCAGTTTGTTTGAAATGTTATTGATAAATGCTTATAATTGACCAAAAAGTGTAATTTGAAGTGAAACATTTCTTTAAATACCTATAGGTACATCTTTTATCGAATGAAATTTTCTATTCGCTTTCATTTATTTTTTAATTATTTAAAGGTAAAGCTAGAATTACGTAATAATACAAAACTACTTGTTTACAGTTTTATTTAGAAATGCATTTATAAAAAAATATACAATTACAAAAAATATTTACAAGTAAAAAAACATGCCGCCAGGCGGGGACTGGCCAGGGGGGGCTTATTCGTGGTTCAATATCGTAAGCTTTTGAGGCTTTTTTGTACTATTTTTTTTATTAATACTTGCCATTCTAACTTCTCGTGACTTCCATAGTGTTTTCTTAAATAAATATAACATTATTAAAAACCGAAGAATATAACGCCTATGTTGTTCACAAGAACCGCTAATATACCAAGATGGGTACTTTTTTTGTATACCCTCCGACAATAGATTTTCTAATTTTTCTGCCACTGCCTGCTCAGCCCAAAATAATTCATAATTTTGCCTAAGCAAAATTAGGCCGGTAGACAATACCTAAAACAGAAAATGTTATTAGCACAGAACATAAATATTAACAAATTATGAATTACCTCGGCGGCCAATTTTGAAGGTACATTTAATCTGTTGCCTTCCAATCCAGAATAGTTTTTTTCGAAAATTAGGGCATCAGAAATGTGACAATTGTTATCCAAAGAAAGCAAATTACTTCTACAATCCCTACAATTAAATTTGTCCAGGCATTTTTTAATAAGGTAACCTGATGTATATTTCTGAGCACAGTATTCCAGGTTAATGTCTCGAATATCTGTGGAATTAATTTTTAATTCCAAGGCACCTCGACTACAGTCATTACTCGTAGATGAAACAGCATTAAACAAATTATTACAGACATAGCTTGTTTCCTCGCAATTGCTATTTTCTATATAAAGTTTTAAATTGTAATTAACAATAGTTCGTAAATTTAACCTCATCATACGAGCAGACGGATTTCTTTCACACCCACACCTTTTCCGTATAAAAGCGAATAGATTTTCTAGGCAGTCCTGGTTTAGTGAACGCGTCGGTAAATACATAATATTTTCTTCCTTTAGGTCTGCAAGTAAAGACAGAATACCCATAATTGTATTTTGCAAACCGTTAAAATATGGGGGCAATTTATTTTTATCCGTTTTCCAGCTTGAGACCCAGAGAATACTATCCTCCAGGAACTTACCAATGTGGGGATTTCCGTTACTTAAACGGCATAAATACGGCTTCTTACTACGGTTCTGATGTCGGCTGTTTAAGGCATCAAATAAGTTGTCCATTTTTTCAATAAACAATGCGGTGTTTAGCGCTGGATTGTGTAACTGTTTAGTTTGTACCGCAGTTCTGATTGCAGCCGCCATTGAGTTGCTGAAAACTTGGGCAGCTAACTTGACCCTCATTTTTTGCCAAGGATTAGGCCTAATTTGAGCTAATGTTAATTTTGGTAAAGCTTTAGCTGTACCACTTTGCGAATCGAGATAAAATGTTTGTTTTATATCATACCAGGATATTATGGAACCGTCTATTACAAAGTTACGCATTAACAGTTGGTTCCTAACAGATTTTAATAAATGCGGTACATCGTACAATGCATAATATTTTTTACCCTTGTGTGAAAAAAGGGGTTTCTTATCTTCGACTCCCAGTTGCTTTATAGCAGAACGATTATTTGTACCCTAAAAAATTGAAGGTTTTATTTGGCGTAATATAATTTTTATTACATAAAATGCAATAGTTTTTTTAAATAGCAATATTTACCTGATCACATACGATGGCTTTTATGTCTAATCCACAGTTTTCGAGCTTTTCTAAGCACGCTTTTATTAGCACTGCCAAATTTTTAGAATTAACAGAATTTGCAGAAATAAAATAAGCCACGGGAGTTTTCCATTGTTCGAATATGGCTTTAATGTAGAACACCAAAGCGTGATCTCCCATGACGGCTGAGCGTCCAATCTGTCCTAGATCTTGAAATCCTAAATAAAATGAAAACTCGAATTACATAGTCTATATTTCTATTTACAATAACAAATAGGTTACCTTCTACTAAGTCTTTGTATTTGTTGTAATCCAATTGCTTCTTAATGGACAATTCGTCGAAAGACATAACACAATTTTTTTGTCTTTTGCTTAAGTTGGCTGTTAATGATTTTATTTTTGAAAATACATGCTCAGAAAATCCAGGGCAGAAGTCGAACGAATTTAACCATTTCCTAATTGTGCTCACTCCGGGTAATTTTATGTCATGCTTTTTAAGGCACTTATAAGATGACAGTAAAATAATTATCATGCAAAAAAAGATTCAAAGCTTAGTCTATATTTGAATATTATACGACTTCTAATTTTCTTTGCAGCAATCCGGCCAGCCAACATCGAGTGCCGTGTGTATCCTTTCCTTTTTTATTCCTATCGCCTCGCATAAACACCATTCTTGTCGCTCTTATTAGATTTGGTTGCACGTACACAGATTCAATATTTTAAAAGGCATACGTACGAACCGATGTAGATTAACTGCGCGCTGTTCAAGATTTATTTTACGTAAAGATTAAGCAGCTGAATTATATTTTTATCTAGAAGCGGAAGATATATGTATTATGCTTTTTGAGTCAATTATTCTGAAATTAGAATTTCGAAATATAAGTAAGAGGTTCCTATGTTCTCATTGCGTGTGATTCTTGTGATCTTATGGAATTCAAATTTAATCTTTGTAATCCGCTACCAGGACACACAAGATCTTGCTTGCGTGTCCAATTTTAATAACCTTATAATTTGTAATTAACTTTTAGTTAAATAAAAATAATAATAAATTGTTGAGAAACATCGTTGTCTATAACAAGTTGCAGTTTAAAATCAAGATCCAAGCAAAGTCAATTATTAATGAATCAGTTATATTGTTCCTTCCTAGAATAGTTATTTAATCTAAATAGTCCGAGGTTACAGTTTTCTTGCATGACGAAGATTACATAATAATATTTCATTTGGGCTTTCCATTGACACAGTAGATTGAAATGTCATACCCTGCCTGAGTACCTGAAGGGATTTCATGTCGAGGATTAAAAAAGCTTTGCTACCTGTTTATGAGTAGTTTGCAACTCATTTCAGACATGCTTTACAAATGCTAGAGAGAAACGGAAGTTTTAGTACGGACGTCTAAACTTGTTTCATGCGCTTGACAAATGGGAGCGACGGTGGCGCTCCTAGTAGTCTTATCAAAAAGTTCGCATTTCTTGCTGTACGTTGTTTAGCCGTCTAGGTAGGAGTATAATCTTTGTTTTTACTTTTGCTAGGCCCCAGTGCTATTGTTCTGAAACAAATTATTGGCCGACATAGTAAAAAGCGAGCACCACGGTGGTGGGTACGTTCGATTAATTGCCGAAAAAGACTGCAAGGTGATTACTATAATTTGTATCAAAAAATGAGAAATGAAGATCCTGATTATTTCTTTAATTACACTCGGATGACCGTCTCAATATTTGATGAACCACTAGAATTGGTTAAAGGGCCATTAACAAAAACTTCAAGGCGACTTCACATCCCAGCGGAATGTAGACTTCTCATTACACTTCGGTTAGTATATTATCATACATACATTATCGAAAATATATCGTTTTATAAGAAATACATCATTTCAGTTTATTAGCATCGGGAGATTGCCTGTTCGGTAATCTGGAACGTGCTTCAGCCACTCTATATGCCAATAATGAATAAGGATGACTGGGAAAAAAATGCTGCTGAATTTGAAGCTAGGTGGAACTTGTCCAATTGCGTCGGTGCTATCGATGGGAAACATGCTACTATCAAGCAACCAAATAATTCGGGTTCCACATATTTCAATTATAAGAAAAATTTTAGTATCGTTTTAATGGGTGTGTGTGACGCAAAATATAATTTTAATGTCATAGACGTAGGTGCGTTCGGATCGCAGAGTTATGGTGGCATTTTAAGGGATTCTGCGTTTGGTCAGCAGTTAAATAATAATATGTTAAGTCTTCCTCAAGACACTCCCCTTCCTGGTGGTACAGATCCTTTTCCATATTATTTTATTGGCGATGACGCATTCCCCTTAAAAAATAACTTGCTGAAACCGTTTCCGGGTAAATTTTTACCACAAAATGAACGAATTTATAATTATCGTGTGTCCCGTGCCAGGCGTTGCATAGAAAATACCTTTGGAATTCTTGCTTCTCGGTGGCGTATTTTCCATAAAACAATTTTTTCTGAGCCAGACACAGTCGATAACATCATAAAGGCATGTACTTGCTTACACAATTATATAATGACAAAACAAGAAGGGCAAAAAGAACAAAAGTACTGCAATGAGAGATATGTTCATAGGGAAATTAATAATGTGTTAATTGAGGGAGCATGGAGAGACGAAATTACTGGTTCTAATGCTCTACAGCCAATTCAGCGAAGATTGGGTGCTCGTAATGCAAAACGAAGCGCTACTGAATTCCGAAAAATGTTAGTGAATTATGTTAATAATGAAGAACGTGTTCCATGGCAAATAGATTATGTAACTAGATATTAAACATGTATTTGGCTACGAAAAAAGGTTTCTTTTTATTTTAAATCATTTTTGATTTCTCTATTGACAGGCATAATTCAATAAAATTCGTGTTCTGTGATAAATAGATTGTAATTTATTAAATTGGAAAACAAATTCACGTTTTACTAAAATAATTTTTATTTTTTAATAAAACCGACAAAAGTTGGTTGCACTTTTCATTAGCAGCTGCTGGTTCCATTTAATTTAACGTCGCCGCTATATATTTCCCCAACCAGTCAAACCTACTCGGTGTACCAATCACTGGTTCATTTTGAAATTTCAATGACGTTGCTGTATCTTGAATCGTTTTTAGCATATCGTGAAGGACCATTGTTAAAGTCGGGTTCAATATTTCTTCTCTTGCTTGCCCTTCCATTATTTTTTACACTACCTAGTGTTGCAGTAGATGTAGTCGGCGACATTAAATCTACAGACTCAGGTGAAAGAATATCTTCAGGGTCTGTAAAATCAAAACAATTTAGACTACAAGTAAAAATGAAGAAAATGTTGAACATACCGACAAAAACCAAACTTTCTGTATTGGAGGACGTAGTTTCCTCGGAAACACTATTTTGCGAAGCCTCATTCTGCGAAGCTTCAACTTCGTTCTGTGCCGTGTCATTTGGTGCAGCTTGAGCTGCACTGCAATTTCTTTTTTCTGGCATCGGTATATTACTAGCCCGCCTTAAACCAATAAAATATGATTATTAAACAATAAATTGATAATATGAGACTATTGTTATTACTTTCTGACAGCATAACCCCATCAAAGAATGTCAGGCTTTGGAAAAGTTCCCAAGAGTCGACCTCCACCGCTCCTGCACCGGACCTGGTTAATTCTTCTAACCTTATTTTTTCTTTCCGATACTTTTCTCTTATCACCTTGTATCGAGCAGTTACGATATCAACTAAACGAAAAACGGCAACTGAAGAATTATATTAACACACGTTTTTTATGCTTACCAGTTGAATTTAATTCTTTAGCTAATGCCTTAAATGGATTGTTTTTCTTGTTGTTGTCACGAAAATCTTTCCGTGACCTATCCCAAACAATAGGATACCGCGGAAGCAAATCAGCCAATAATTTATCGAACTCCATTAAGACGAACGTAGCCGTAAAAGTAAATAAAATAAATATTGTATTGTATTGTGTACAAGGCCGTGATTGTTTTCAGTGCTCCTTAGTAATATTTTTCGAGTTATTTTTAAGTTAAATGCAAGCTTTTTGGCTGCAGGTATGTACTTCAACTCGCATGTATTGTTGGTTTAGATATTTCTGCATAATATAGCCACTAGGGACTGTCAATATTTGTCGCCATTCATTACTAAAAATTGAAAAGTTATTAAAAAGTAAGGTCGGGGGCGATTGTAACATCCGGGCACGGGGGCGATTGTAACGTAACAACCGAGCCCGCCAACCTAATACCTATTTTTAAATTGCAGAATGCCGCATACGAAGGTTACAAGATCGAACAGAGGTTCCAAAGACATCGCAGTTTATGAAGCGGCATACGCCGAAGTAAAAAACGGTACATTATCAACTCATGCAGCGGCAAAGAAATACGACTTGTGTCATGTTTCTTTAGGAAGAAAAAGGAAAAAAGGAAGCACTAGGTGCGGATGAGGGAGTAAATTATTCGGTTTCCATGGGTTATAGAGCTTGGAACAAAGTTTTTACCGAAGACCAGGAATAGATTATGGCGAATTATATTGTGAAGGCAGCAGACACATATTATGGTTTTTGCCCTAATAAAATCAGAAGGTTTGCATATGAATTAGCCAAAAAATATAAGTTAGCAATGCCACCACAGTGGGAACAAAACCAGATGGCTACTGAAGACTGGTTCAGCAGATTCATGAGGCGACAGCCAAAGCTCTCTTTAAGGTGCGCACAACCAACTAGTTTATCTCGTGCCACTAGTTTCAACGAAACCAATGTAAACTGTTTTTTTGATAATCTGCAAAAAGTTATGGACAAATATAAATTGGAACCTAAAGACATATACAATGTTGACGAGACGGGTATCACAACAGCCCAAAAGCCCAATAGAATTGTCACTGAAAGGTGAACAAGGCAGGTTGGAGCAATGACGTCTGCCAAATGTGGAACCTTGGTCACGTTAACCTACGCGGTGAATGCTGTTGGAAATTTTGTACCTCCGATGTTCATATTTCCGAGGATTCGCTACCAAGAATATTTCATCCGGGATGGTCCAATTGGAAGCACTGGCGCCGGAAACGCAAGCGGTTGGATGCAAGAAAAAGAATTCCTTAAATTTTTACAACATTTCCAGAAATATACGTCAGCAACTACTGATCACAAAGTCCTCCTACTGCTTGATAATCACCCGTCGCATATTTCTATTCATGCCCTGGATTACTGCTCTGAGAACGGCTTAGTGGTTTCGTCCTTCCCGCCTCACTGCTCACACAAATTACAACCACTAGACCGTTCTGTATACGTGCCTTTACAAAAAGCTGTTAATTTTGCGTGCGATGGATGAATGCGAAGTAATCCTGAAAAAACCATGGCGATTTATAATATCTCATACATAGTAGCTACAGCACTTCCGGTGGCGCTGACATCAAGCAATATTCAAGCAGGCTTTAGGTGCACGGGAATATTTCCCTATAATAGACGTATATTCACAGCTCTAGATTATGCACCATCTTATGTCACAGATCGGCCTGCACCAGCAAATAATGTTGGCAATGTAGCTGATATTAACACTACAGAACCAGGGAATGGAGGAAATGAACCTACATCAGATGAACAGAGTAATCAACATAATGAAGAACCCACACCAACGACACATGTTCCTGCCTTAGATGAAACTAACAATGAACTGAGAAATGAATCTGTAGCGTCAACTTCGCGTCTTACCACAGTTGAGGAGTTTTCACCGGAGGCAGTTAGACCTGTCCCTACAGCTTCGCCTAGAATATAAGGAAAGAAAGGAAAAAAAAAAGAAAATCGGCCATATACACGGATACCCCCCGAGAAGGAAGAAATTAGGGCAGCATATGAGGAGAAGAAGAAAAAAGGCGTTAAGAGATATTTGTCTGACCCTAAACCAAAACGAAAAAATAATCCTAAGAAGGATAAACCAAAGAATAAAAAAACAAGAAAGAAGAGAGTAATGAAGAAGATGAAAACTATTTTTGCCTTGTATGCTGTGAACCATATAGTTCAAGTAAGCCAGGGGAAGATTGGGTGCAATGCATTGAATACAAGAATTGGTCACATGAAGAATGCACAGGACAGGAAGATTTATACATTTGCCAAAATTGTGATTCAGAATGATAATAATAATTCATTACGTTAAGTTCACTGTTCCGCCTGATATAGGCACAAGTTTTTCTTTTAATCTGTAAGGATATAACTCTTTTTTTGAATAAACATTTTTTTAAGCTTCACACCACTGTGTTACTATCGACCCCGACTCAGGGGCGGTTGTAACATTTTACGCCATTTTAATTATTGACTAATAACTATTAACTATATTTCTTCAAAAACTTAATGGCACGTTTTAATATTGTAAAATATGCAATTAAGGCCTGAACGACAAATATTTTTTATATCTATTACAGTTCCCCAGAAATTGGTGTTGAATTAAAAATTTTACTTTCGACCCCGGTCTACCCTAAATGTAGTAGAAAAGTGGTAAACATAGATGATTTAATAAGTAGATTCAAAGATGTATTTAATGGGGAATTAGGAACTTTTAAATATGCAACTACAGCACTTAAGCTAAAACCAAATGCTACTCCAATATTTTGTAAACCACGTTCAATTCCGATTGCTTACAAGACCTTGGTAGAACAAGAGTTAATCCGGTTAGAAAAAGAAAACGTAATTACACCTATAGACACTAGTGTGTGGGGTACACCATTAGTTCCAATTTTGAAGAATGACGGAAGTATTAGAATTTGCGCGGATTATAAAACCACCGTAAACAGGTTTATAGAGGAAGTTAAATACCCACTTCCGGGTATCTAGGGAATTTTCATTTCATTACAAGGGGGTGAAGAGTTTAGTAAAATAGATCTGAACTAAGCGTACAACCAATTTTTATTAAATGAAGAATCCGCGAAGTTAGCGCCGTGGAGTACGCACAAAGGGTTATTTAGGGTAAACAGACTACCATTTGGTATTGCGCCGCGGCAGCAGTTTTTCAAAGGTATTTAGAGCAATTGCTAGAGGGGTTACCAGGTGTCTGGATGATGATATTGTCACGGGCAGAACTAGAGCGGAGCATATGTCAAATTTAACACAGATGCTCGTTTAAAGGTCAGATTAGATAAGTGCGCCTTTTTCCAACCAGAAGTTTGTTATTTGGGTCACGTAATTAATAAAAACGGAATTAAAAAGTCAAAGGATAAAGTTGTGGCGGTTTTAAATGCACCGGAACTGCGGACGGTAACTCAGGTAAGTCATTCGCGGGAATGGTCAATTATTATGGGAAGTTTGTTTATATTATATTATATTAAAAGCAGGGGTCGAATTTCGTTGGGATGCGGAGTATACGAAGGCGTTTAACAAAATTAAACAGGTAGTCGCATCAGATACTATTTTGGGGTGTCGGCCTACTTGCGCCCGGCCCATTTGCGCCTACCGCCATTTTCGGCTCACTTGCGCCTTAGAAAAATGTCAACAAAAATAATGGTCTCATTTGCGCCCAGCGTTGTAGCTCCTTAGTCATTACAACTGATTACGTGACCTACAAGCAGAATATATGGACTATGTTTACAATAGGCAATACTTAAACTTGGAAGGCAAAAGAAGAAAAAGAAGTACGTAAGATTGGACGAAAGAATAGAGAAGACGGTTGCGGAATTTGAAAATACAGGCGATTTAGGGAAATGTATGCGCACTTTATCCTATATATAAAAACTTGATTAACTATGTATTACTCGTCTATGCATGTATGTAAATATTGTAAATACTAATTTAAAATGCCAAAAACAAAAAAAAAAAAATAAAAAAATATAACATGAATCAGCATTGCTGTTTCGCAACTTTTAAACACGCCAGCGTAACAGAAAATCCTTTGTTATCTGCCAGTCCTAAGCCTGTATAAACTGTGAAGGAATTTTATCATTGAAATTAATTATTCTATAGAATAATATAAATTGTTAGTTATTTAGTCAAGAAAATTTACCACTCTAAAACACATAAAGTTTAAAAATCAATCCCCAATAAATACAAAACTCAAAGTACTTATAAAACACATTGAAGCTATGGGAACCAAGCGGAAAATTATAAAATGTTGTGTTGTGAGACCATTATTTTTGTTGACATTTTTCTGAGGCGCAAGTTAGCCAAGATTGGCGGTATGCGCAAATGGGCCGGGCGCATCTAGGCCTGTATCCTATTTTGGTACATTTTGATCCCAAATTGCCTATTGTTTTAACGTGTGATGCTTCGCAAGCAGGCGTAGCAGCGGCGTTGAGTCACAGATTTCGTGATGGGTCTCGGAGCGCGTCCAGTGGGGTTTGTATCGCGAACATTGGCAGCTGCCGAACAAAATTACTCTACGGTCGACAAAGAAGCTTTGGCGAATTATTTTGGAGTTAAGAGATTCCAACAATATTTGCTTGGACAAAATTTTATATTGCGTAGCGACCACAAGCCATGAATAGCTATTTTTGGAGAAAAGGTATACCGGTAATAGCAGCAAGCAGGTTGCAGCGGTGGGCCGTTTACCTCTCAGGATTTTCTTATAAAATAGAGCATATTAAGGGAATAAATAACAATGTAGCGGATTATTTATCAAGGTCACCACTAGAATACAGGTGTCGCAAATAACAAGTAGAGATAAGGAAGGATCTTACTTGCATTTTATTGAAACTTTTAATGTGCCAATTAACGCGACCAAAATTAGAGCAGAGTCAATGAACGATTCCACGATCAGCAAGGTTTTGAATTTCGTTAATAAAGCGTGGCCGAGAAAAGTGGAGGAAAGCAACGTGAAGCCATTTTTCGCGCGAAGAAATGAGCTTACCGTGGAAAAAGGTTGTTTGATGTGGGGATTTCGGGTAATAATTCCGTTTGAGAGTTTAAGAGAGAAATGTTCCAGGAATTACACGTAGGTCATCAGGATACTGTAAAGATGAAAGCATTGGCCAGATCATATATATGGTGGCCGGGGATGGATGCAGCTATCGAAGAGATCTGCAAAGCATGTATTCCGTGTTTAAGAATACGTAATGATCCTAAAACTCAGTGGACACGCGTTGGCCCATGCCGGAAGGACAATGGCAGCGAGTCCATATAGATTTTTTTGGGGGCCAATTAAGTCGTCGTATTTTTTAATTTTTGTAGACGCGCATAGTAAATGGACCGAAGTGTGCACAATTACTATTTAGTAAACCAATTAGAACGCGTTTAGAGTTAATTAGGGAAAATGATTTTCAAAATGAGGGGTGTAACGAGGGGGTTACTGGAAAAAGTTTTGTTGAGGGGGATACCGTGATGCTACGAGATTATCGTCGGGTAAATAAGAAAGATTGGGCAGCAGCAGTAGTTAAACAAAAATTAGGCCGAAACGTTTATTTGTGTCAATTAGAATATGGTAATTTAATGTGGAAAAGGCACATAAATCAAATGATTAGTTATGTCAAGCGTCCGTTAGCCACAGGAATTGTTGCGGGGGAGAGAGTAGGTGAGCAACAAAAAACTACTAATGAAAGGCATAGAATGTGTTTAGAAATCAGCGTGACTCAAGAAGCGGAGGTAACTGAGGAAAGGTAGGTAATGCAATTAAAGAAGCAACAGTAGATAGCCAGGACGCTATACATGGTCATTTAAGGAAAAGTAGTAGAATAGAAAAGGTTCTGGAAAGGTCCGGAAATCCAGTTAGTCATTGAATATAGAATGTAACTTGACAGTTAGTGTTTATAGTTCCCGCCATGAGTGTTGAAGCCTAGCGACTTAAAGCAGAACTGTATGGGTTAAGAAAGACTGGTTGGTCAGCAGTCTCAAACCATTTAGTTTCCGACCACGTTAGTGGCCATGAATTAATTAAAAAAACATTACAGACTGCAGGCATTGTTTACACTTTGCTAATGAAATAACACTTATATTATTCCATTATTATTAAAGCGTAACCAATGCCTGCAATCGTCTTCTTTTACAAAATATTCTATTAAATAGCACAAGCTATTTAGTGAGGTACCTTCAGTTAATTATAGAATGTTTGCATCACTTTCCATTTTATAATTATTTGTGTACTTATTTCTACAAATTCTTAGTGATTAACATTGCTGCGCAAATACTGTTATAATCGGCTTGAAAATGTGAAAGTTAATTGCTATGCGGCGTAATGGGCAATTAGTGGAGGATTACGTATACAGGGTGTCCCAAAACTCCTGGGACATAGAGCTACCACGTATTCTAGAGGTCAAAAGAAGTCGATTGGACTCAACTTTGTCATATACCAAAATGTACCGTTTGCCCGTGAGAGGAGTTCAAAGTTTACTTAAAAAATCACATTTTTGTATGCTGTTCAGAAACGTGTGAACCAATTTTAATGAAATTTGGTACCTGGGCACTTCAAAGGAAGCCATTACTTTCAGTAACGAAAGAAACCCAAAGAAAATTGGATAAGAGTTAAAACCACCCCCACCCCCTGATAAATTTGTTCAGATTTTTTTTAAGGATGGTGATACGATTCTATGTTTTTTTTAAGGTGAAGACTTATTCATTAGTTTCATTTTTTGACTCTTGTAAAGACTCCGTAATTCGTATGGTTTCGAAGAAAACTATTCATCACCACCACCACCATCTTATTAACAGATGTTCTTAGAATTAAATAAATTTTGAATCCCTTACATGATTTAAATTCTTTGGGAGTAATTAGTAGTGGGGGGTTTGTTTACGGGGGCATTTCCCAATTCACCCACGACTGAGCTAGACTGAGGTAAGCTTCGATAACAAATATATACATTAGAAGTACCACGAAATAAAACACCCATTACAAACGACGATGTTTTAAAAGGGTGCATTTCAATTTTTTACGTCATGTTGACCTCTGCATCAATGAAGGTGGAGGTCACATTGAACATTTGTTGTAAAAAAGTTTTATTTTTGTGTCTACGGCCAACTAAATTTTGTAATACAATTCAACCTGCAATAATAATATCGGTCATCAGTGTTTGAGTAAACATTTTTTTTCTTCGAAACCATACGAATTACGGAGTCTTTACAAGAGTCAAAAAATGAAACTAATGAATAAGTCTTCACCTTAAAAAAAGAAACATAGAATCGTATCATCATCCTTAAAAAAATTCTGAACAAATTTATCAGGGGGTGGGGGTGGTATTAACCCTTCTCCAATTTTCTTTGGGTTTCTTTTGTTACTGAAAGTAGTGGCTTCCTTTGAAATGCCCAGGTACCAAATTTCATTAAAATTGGTTCACACGTTTCTGAACAGCATACAAAAATGTGATTTTTTAAGTAAACTTTGAACTCCTCTCACGGGCAAACGGTACATTTTGGTATATGACAAAGTTGGGTCCAATCGACTTCTTTTGACCTCTAGAATACGTGGTAGCTCTATGTCCCAGGAGTTTTGGGACACCCTGTATACTTAATAAAGTATTTGGCGTGGGTTACTTCTTGTAATTGGCCCAAAAAAACCTACAACTGCAAATTTCACGAATGGATATGTTTTGTTTCAACATGGCGCCAATTATTTCACACTAAATGCAGTTTCTTTCCTTTTTAACCGCTCTATCCTATTTTGGCGACCGTTGACATTAATTAATACATTTTAAAATATTATTGAATATTATTCTACCCTTATTTGGATTGTAGCTATACGATAGTGATACCGTCTTCAATTTACGAAGATCATATGTATCAATATAATATTTTATTCTTAACTTCCCTTGTCAGGCGTTTTATATTTTGGAAACATTTTTCTTTTAATTGACCGCTAACATACTTCAGTTTTTCTGTTTTGCAACTAATCTTTTACAGTTTTTTCAATATACGAATTTCTTAATTTACCGTCGCACGTTTATTTGATTAAATTGTATGTGACCCTATTTTTTCTTGAATTCGAATTTTCTTCATTAAAATAAAGCTTCGTTGTCTGTAATTCTAGACTAAATTCAAACGTTTACAGAAAATCGATTAAGTGTTTTCTGTCTTTCAGGATAAGTTTAGAAGATACGATACATTTGTAACCTAACTTTATGCTATTTTGACAAATATACGGTCTCACAATAGCGTTCACTTGAAAACAAAAATTAAATTGGTTTGGTTGTTGATCAGATTTTATGGCATTTAATCCAAATTTTCACATTGTTTCGTTATAATCTGTTGCTTTCATTCAGCCAATTATTGTTGGCAAAACTAAATAAAGCTCCAAAATTCCTCGCAGATTTTCAGCTGCTGTGTCGAAGTACTGCAATATAAACGCACCGTGGAAAAGGAGTTTTGTAAGTTTGCAGCAAATGGCGCGAATGGAAGGAATAACAAGTTGTAGCTTTCCATTTGATCGAATTTTCACTCAGCTGCACACAAACATCGACGATAACGCTTTTGATTAAAGTGAGCCGAAGCAAAAGCATCTGTGAAGTTTCAACCAAGCTGCGTTTATGGTGATTGGCTTGATGAAGGAAGGCTTGGAATATCATGAATATTGGACGCTGCACGCTGAATATTTATGTTGCCAAATTTTTCAGGAAACTGAATAGTGAAGAAGAACTATGAGTTGAAATCGAACGGTTTGTATTTGATTAAATTGTTGCTGTGGTTTAAATTTGTATTTAACTTCAGAACTTGACGCTATTTGATATTGTTTAAAGTAGCTCAATATTTTACATTTCGTTTTGGAGAACATTTTCAGTTTGTTAGATAAGAGAAGTGTACCGCACGAAACGAGATAAATAATTATGTGAATTTATAGATACGGAGTGGCTTACAAACGACTTTATAATAGAGAGAGTAGTCAGACAGATCCTCGAAACGAAACAAGAGGAAAACGTTTCCATCGTTTGTTTTAAGAGTTGATATTTCGTTCTTGCTGCTCCCATTTCTCTTTGTGACACAATATACCTTTTAGATGTTCCATCATTCTACCGTTGGCCTGCTTTGGCGAACAGCCGGAATGTTTCCATGACTTAAATTACAGCGCCCTGGCAAAAGCACTTGAAACGTACGTGTTTAACAATACAATGAGCTCGGAATGTGTCTAGGAAAATTTAAACAATGGAATATCTAGAGAATTGCAATTCTGAATGACCATAGAACTGACATAGTATACGAATAAACCCCTAATAATTATTACTTATGGGAGTGGAACGAGTACTCAAGCTAATTGCAGTGCTAAAAAGGACGAACGTATTATGCATTTCTGCACTAAAGTAATTGAAATCGTGGGATTCGTTTTACACGTTAAAAAAATTAATAAGCTGTGTTGCAATGTAAAAGAGCCCAATTTCATTGAAATGCCCCACCGAATAGAACTTTCTCTCCGCAAGTTTACACTATATTAACTCTGAATCTGTTAACACTTCATAAATGTCCTGTAATTTCCATTTCACAACGGAAAAAAGAAAAACGTTTTTTCAGAAAATAGTTTTAAAAAGAAAGTGAAACCCCAATAATCATGTGTGACTAACAGTTTATTCTTAATCTGAGCATAAATTGTAAATTTCCAATATTCGAAAAGGCGGGCCAACGGCATTGAGACGGTCTTTGTATATGTACTTAACAAAATAATATATCCTGGTTTTGTAATGGAACACATTGTACAGTTTTGTATTTTTATAAAAAATTTTAGTGACCACACTGTTGTGGCCTTTTATCTGATACTTTTCTCCTTTTTAGCACAACACTCATATTTAATATTCTTGTATACTCACGTGTGCCTTCTTAATTTTTTTATTTTAATATTAATAAAACACACTGTGTATTAGCATGTTTTGGACTCCTGATTTTTTAAGTGTTGTACCAACATTTTCAAGCTCTATGTATGTTGTGGAAAACATGTTTTACAAGCGGAGAAGGTTATGAAATAAGTCTAGATCTAGAGATTTATATTTCTTGAAAAGCAAAAGTGTCCGTGAGTCAGTTTTTATAGCATTGTGCCAAAGTAAAATAAAATATAAATAACATAATACAATATCGTTCTCCTCAGTGGAAGATATTAAATATTATCATGGTTAATTGTTTCTTGCCTTACTTCGTTGAAATTAATATTTATATTTTAATAATAATAATAATAGACTCAATTTCAACAAGATTAATTATTATCATCAAGATTTCTAACTGTTAAAAGTCAAGTATTTACAATTTAAACTGTTCCCGGTGTAAGTACATATACATAGGTCAAACAGTTAGAAATTTTGATACCAGATACAAAGAACACATAAATTTCCCTCTATTTTTTTGGAATAGAAGACCAGAAGCAAGTCCTAAATCAAGATCCAGTGTGCTGTTGCCCTAGCTACAAATGTTTACAATATTAAATGCTTTTGGAAATGACATGTAAAATGTCGAAACATGTATAAAGCACAAAAATTAAATAAATCTTGTCGAAATTGAGTCTATTGTTATTATTAAAATATAATTATGATGGTTATAAAATAATTTTGCTAACTAAGCCCGTACCGAAAAGTTTTGTGACAAAAACAAATATGGGGAAAATCGGGTCACCCATAAATCACGCACGAAAACAATTGATGTGGCAAATACCTTACGATATTATCCGTTTAGCAAATAATTCCTGTTTACATGTCACTATAATTGTAAGAAATGGCTACAGAAAGAGAAAAATCAAGAAAAAATATTTTGCGTGACTAGCGTGGAAATAAGTGTTTGTATTATACAAACATTGCAAGAGTTGTTAAATCGAACAGAAATGTAATTAAAAGATTAGTAGAAGCCCAAAGAATTACTGACAAGTCCAGGAGTGGACGACCAAGAGACTGACAAAAAACTGGAAAAGAATCTTGTTAAAACATTCAACAAGTTCTGTAGGTGATTTGGCAAGACAGAATGGAAATTCTTTTAAGGCCTATAGAAAGACTAAAATCGCAAAGAAGACAAAAGAACAATTTGATAGGGCAATTCGACGGGTCAGAAAACTATAAGTTGTGCAACCTCAAAAACACATGCATCTTGATGAATCAGGCTACCAATTTTATACCGACAAAGATAAAGATAATTTAAGTGATGAAGACAAGTTCATATCCATCGAAACATTTTGGACAAAAATCTTAGTGTGGCAAGCCATTTGTTCTTATGGTCTTCGCAGTCATGGGGTACTAGTCAAATAAAGGTTAAGGAAGGAAGCCAAAACAGCCGAAAATGCGAAAGACTTCCAAAGAAAATATATTAAATTTTCGAAAACGGTAACTGAAGAAGTTGTGCATAATCTAATGAGAGGAATTAAACGAAAAGATAGAGAGTTAAGTCGACAGAAGGTAAAAATTTTAAATGGATTTGTTTTTGTACTGCTAATGTCTTTAAGAGTTCTAATAAATGTTTCTAATATCAGATCTGCCGTTATTTTCATATTAAACAGTAAATATTTATGTCACAAAACTTTTCGGTACAGGCTTTAAGTATGCGAAAAATGCAGATGGTGGGACTGCAACATTTTCTGAGTTCGATAAGAGTTCTCGACATAAATAAATGTATATAACTGTTTTATTGTATTATATTTGATAAATTCATTATTATTCTCCGTATACGCTACTACAAACTATAAGAAACGATTACAGAAAATACAATATTTATATGTTTACTGTAGAAATACTTTTAAATTACGTATAAGGGTTTTGTGTCAGTAGAACAAAATCGTGCAAGGAACCTGGACATATAACAAGCGAAAAAAAAAACTAGATAATGATAAAGTCTTAATTCTTGTGAACTGCAAACGTAAGGGTTTCTCCTGCACCTATAGTAACATTCCTAAGTTACGCACAAAATTGGATTTTGCGATACTTTGTTGTATTCAGTATTTTACAATGAATGATCACATTTAGTATTTTGTAACGTTTGTTGATAATTATTATTGTTTAATATTTCTATGGATTGAAAGCTTCTAGAACTAGTTAGTTCTGTATTTATTAGTTTGAAGGAGTAGATTTGCTTCCTTTTCTGGGTATTTATGTAGGCGGTACATAATGCTGACATTGGTAGGAGCGCCCTTCAATTTATTTCTGAAGTGAGGTTCATAATGTAAATTGTATTATTAGTACTTTAAATAACTGTCTAAGTTTAATATCAAGGAAATAAGCTGTGTCGAGATTAACTAAGGCATATTTGTATATGCGCAATTATAAATATGTGGAGTGCCGTTCGGGACTTCGAGTAGGGTGGTCACGTCTGGCAGAGCACCGCTAAATACAGGCAAATAAGTTTATTAAATCTATTAAAGTTATTTAGTGGATCTGTAGGGCACTTTCCCGCGATTTGTTTAGATTATTTCGGGGAGGAAGTCGCCAAGTGAAGTGAGAGTGCATATTATAAAAACAATCAAGCGTGCCGCGATCAACTGATTAATCGGCGGGGCGATCAACCAGCGGAAAAGACAGCAAGATCGAGGGAAGATGCAGATAAAGATAAGTGAAAGTATTGTAGTCTGGTCGGATCTAATGTAGATATAATTAAATCTAACGGGAGATATTATAATAAATGTATGGGAGCGCATGACAGTTTAGCATAAGGGCTTCACGGGACGGGAGAGCAGGTAGGAACCTTTGACCATAAAGTGGCCGACAAGAACGACGTCTTAACTAGAAACCGAATTCTGGGAATACCGCCATAAATCTCAATCGAGGATAATAGGGCGCCTAGGGCTAATTTTGAACACATGCCAGATGGTAAAAATTTGATTTTTGTAATGCCTTGCGTCTAAATCTACAGCATTTCATTGTAAATCAGACAGCAATACCATGATTTTATGAGTGTATCCACGATTATAGATTGTGCAAATAAGAGGTAGGAATATTGAAAACTGTGGTATTTTAATCAAAATATCTTCATTTCAATATCATTTTTAAATATAATTGTGAGTATTCCAGCGTATTGCAGGTTTATTATTAAAATCAATGTAAACATTGGCAATATTATTACTTTTGTGTGATTCACATAGATGCTGGAGATTGCCAATACTAATGGGGGCTAATGGGCCCTATGCATAGTTTCCGAAAACGAATATTACGCGCAACGCTGGGGCGGGGTCCGGGGAGGGGACTCCCTCTACGGGGAAGGGAAAAATTTTAAAAATTGACAGTTTGAAGTGACATTTTAATGCAAAAAAAAGCAAAATTTAAGTCCAGGGATTTTTTGTTGAAATACCTACACGTAAAATAATAGTCTCGCTATTGTTTTTTAAATCTAGTTTTATTGTCAAATATATCAAATTACACAAAAATGCGTAAACACGTAAATAATAACAATTTTTATTAAAGCGAGATCCGAACTTGACGTGATGCACAAATTTTTTAACTCTGGGCGGAATATTGGAGAGACACTCTCATTTCTTCTTCGATTGTTTGCAAACGTTCTCTTTCATTATTTTGATGGATGTAAGAGCCGAAAATTCAAATTCACACAAATATGAAGTCGAGATTAGCAATAATATTGTGAGAGTTCTTTTAGCTAATTGAGGACACTCTGGTTTGTGTGTATCCAAAATTCATTAATATTCAATTCCTTACACTTCAGTTTTAAATTGCCGTCATTCTTTAAATCAATTAGCGCTTCTTGCTCTTCAAGATTTATCTTTACTTCATTAACGTCCACAATGAATGGATTCCTTAGCGAATCGTAATCCTCAAACGTAAAGAAGGAGTAGTGACTTATATTATTGAGTAAGATTTGTATATGTTCCGAAATAAGAGGTATTATTTTCACATTTGTCATAGTTGAAAATGTTTAAACATGATTACATTCCCTTCTTTTACTTCTCTTAAGCGTAAATTTAATCTATGCAAACTCTTTATTATGTC